>LPNX010984160.1:362400-419587 GCA_001517045.1 Pseudotsuga menziesii | reverse complement strand
GGTGTAGGGCTGGTAAGGGATACCCCCCTCTGGTTCTTCTGTGGTACTAGGACTCGGTTGCCTAATATTGTCTGAACTATCTCCAAATACAGGAGAGCCGAAAGCTACTCTATATTTCTTGCCACTATGTGTGCGTCCAATGTCATCAAAATCACATTCAAACTCTTGTGACATTACTATCTTTACTTATTCATCTGAAATCATGTCCATTACTCCTTTTTCATGTAGCAGCATCTTAATGGACAAGTTTAGAGACTTTAGGTACTTACCACGATATCCTTTGAAGAAGTACCGCTCAGCCTCGCTGAAGCTTTTTCTCTGGTTAACTGCAAATTCTGTAACAAAGCCTCCTAGCACGCTCGCAAGCCAAAAGTCCACTGCTCTCGTAATGGGATTGTCGAGGTTCTGCACGGTCTGAATCAGCTTCGGTGTCCAGACAATGTTTCTTTTCTTCTTGAATATGTTCCTATCTGTCAACTTGGATAACTAGTCGAAAAGCTCGTTTCCATAGGTTGCAAAAAATATAGCGTGTATATCGGAAGCGATATGCTTTTCTAACCAGTCCTCTGTGCTCAGTTTAGGGCTCTGATTTTCTTTCTGGGCAAACTCCCTTAGGTTTGAATCCAGCCACTGGTGAAACTCTTCTCTGGTGGGATGCCAACAGAACATTAGCGCTTAGTTGTTCAAAACCAGCAACGGAACCATTTGTTGGCTGCTATGGGCAGACCCGGGTTAACTATAATCAACCAACAACACCCCTAGATCACTGGCCCTTTCAGCGACAGACCGCAAAGCGGCCTGAAGTCTCACTCAAAGTGACTCTAATGGGTTGGCCAAGGACTCAAGCGTCTTGGACCAGGTTCTGCGGCAATCCCACTGGTGGCTCGCAGCTCTCCTAGCTGCGAGGTCTCTTTCGGCGCGTCGCGCGATCTCCTGCTCGCGTCGCATGATCTCCTCACCTCGCAGCTCTTCTAGCCGCGAGATATTCCTTTATACCGTCGCGTGATCCTTTCCTGCGGCGCACACTTTCCCAGATTCGTGATATCTCCAACCTTATCGCATCGCCGTGCACGGTGCGACACGTAGTTCCTGCCCAATGCTAAGTCCTTCACCGCGGTATCGCGCACCGTAGCTCCTCTGCCGGTGCGGTATCACCTCTCTGTGATATCCTACCTCCGCGGTTTAGCGTACTTAGCGTTGCTCGTGTCGACGTGCAAGACTTAACATACAAGGCTATTCGATACTGCAATAGAGACTGTTTTACGCAAAGCATAAATGAACCATAAATAGCGTGCCAAAGACGTTAACTTATATTTACCCTTCTATATTGCTGTGAATTGATTAACACATTCATTCATTAAACTATAAACAAAGTCCATGAACTGACTGAGAAATGCATAAGTAAACACAACTCATAAACCAATCGCATAACACTTGATTTTAACGTGGTTCACCTCCAGGATGGAAGTTACGTCCACAGAACTGTGTTTTATTATAGCTCAGGGGAAGGTAAAACACAGTTCTGCTGCACCGCATATGCAGCTTAAGATATTCTCGCTTATATCTCTTTTCCCTCCTATATTGCTCTCCTACAATATACTCTTCCCTCTCTGTCAATCCCTGTGGATCGTTACATACATATTCTATAAGCTAGCTACTGGTTACCGTAAGATTGCTACCGCTAATAACAGAACCAGAGCTAGGATTTTACAATAGTCTAATAGTCTGTAAAACACTACTAACAACTGAATGAACCAACTAACTAACTAACAAAATGACTAGCTAGCTCTCCAACCCGCCAACCCTTTTACAATACAAAATATATTCCTTTATAGGTAGCCCGAAGGTCTTGCCATTACAACACTGTGGGCCTGTCCCAACAGTAACCCAAAACCCTAACTAGTGACAGTCGACCATATTTGTACTTGAGGTAGCCGCTTTCCGTCACACCACAGCTCTCTGCAGTCTTCCATGCTTCCTGGCACTGATCATAGGTACTATGCACCGCTTCGCTTTTCTATCCTTCACCTTCAATGCTTCAGCCTCGTTGCTCCTTCTTCTTTATGAGGGTCGCTGATCCCTCCTGTCTTCCGCTGCTGCCTTCAATGCAGTGGTTGAGCTCTCTCTTCTCGGCCGCTCAGGTACCGTTGCCTTCTTGACTTTTCTATCTTAAAAGTCATGGTTTCCGGCTCTGCTCTCCAGCTGGAAATGTGCTACGGTGTCGTAGCTCTGTCTTAACTTCCCTCCGCCAAAACTTATCTTTCTGCCAAAACTAGCAACTTCTTCTATAGCTGCGGGACCCTGCTCCAGCAATGACCAATTAGAGAACCTCACCCCTATTTCATAATACACAAGGAAAACCATCATGCCATGATCAAATGCAATGCAAAATAACATAAAGATTTAAATTCTAGATACCAAAGAAGCACACAAGATTTTTTTGATTTAAGGCAAATTGTAGAGTTACATTACAACAAATATTGGCATGAGTAACAACATTCACTACATGGTTGAGTAACACCATTCAACAAATGGTGATTCAGGTTGTTGTAACCTCTCTGAAATTGTGAGGCGAATAGTCTCTGAGTTAATGTGTTGATACTTTGCTTTAGCCTTGTCCTTCACATTGGTCATTGGCTGGATCATATTTCCCCATGCGTCCTTCATGGACTCTCCTTTTGTGTTTAACCAAACCAATTCTCATCACTTCCATATTTCTTTTAAACTCAATGACCTTCCCTTGAATCAATTTCGCTTCCTCTGCCAAGATTGATCAGTTGCCAAAATTGTTCACTTTCCTCAACGACTTGTCTCTTTTCTTGGCGAGATGGGAGATCACAATGGTATATTGGTTGTGAAATATTTGAATTAACCATGGTTGCAACTCAACATGAAAGAGTGCTAGGATGTCCAAACAAGACGTGTGTGGTTACATTGTACAATTCCATTCTACACATGAGTTATAGCAAGAGTAACAACATGTTATAATGGAACTGGAAGTAACAACATGGGAGAACTAAACATAAGGCAAGCTAAGTGGTAAACAAATGTACTAAGAACAAGAAAAAAAGTCCTTATTTGATTTATTATTTATAATATCGAATGGAAATATTTTTTGGGGGGTGATGCAAATTGCTCAAACCCAAGGATGCTCCTACATCATAAACCCCTGGTATGAAAAACTTGATCTCCAGTTCATGTGCATACTATTTCTAAAGTTGAAGAGTTTTGAAGTGTGATAACTGATCTTCAGTCACCCACGATGCATCCTTTTCCCCTCGACTATTCCACTTAATTAAATACTCATTGTAATCTTTCGAGGAGTCTTCTTACCGATTCTTGTGGCAAGAATTTCTTCCATCTATTCAACAGGTCTAATTTGTAATTATTGCCCCCATTCACTAAGAGTGCCTTCATCTGCAATTTTTTCCCCTTCATGAAATACGTAGAGTTCATCTACATTAAATGTATGTGATATGTCAATCGTTTTAGAAGTTCTAAGCGATGTGTGATTGGAAATATTCTTGAGAATTTAGCATGGACGGATCTTTTTATACTGTATTTTTTTTATGTGTGCCTCTCTAAAAATGCTCTTTCCTAAAGTGAGTCGTGACCATATCACCCTCTTGAAATACCTTATGTCTCCTACGCTGACCTTCCCTTTTCTTCTAACTGTCGTTGTTGGTTTACAATTTTGTCTTTACTTGCTCCTACAACTCATGGATGTTGTCTGTAAAATAACTTGCATCGACACTCTTTTGGTTGTCTAACTCCAACAGTGCAACAAAATATACCACACCTTTTGGTGGACTTCCATAAACAATATAAAATGGAATTTTTCCGGTATATCTATTCACCAAAACATTATATGTGAACTCATATTGGACTAATTCCAAATACCATTGATTAGGATTCTTCAAAGTCAAACTCCTCAACAAATTCCCTAGACTTATGTTCACTACTTTGGTCTGTCCGTCCATCTGAGGATTATATGCCAAAATGTATACCAAATATGAGCATAATTTCTTCCAGTGTCCTTCAAATTTCCTAAGAAATCTTGTATCATGATCTGAAGTAATGCTTCATGGTAATCCATGCAACTTGACCACTTCCTTGAAGAAAACTAAAGCTACTTCACTAGCATCACTAGTCTTATTACATGCTATGAAGTATCCATTTTTGAAAATATATCCACAACTACCATTGTTGAGTCATGATTTCTCTGTGTCATACACAATCCTAAGACAAAATCCATACTTATGTCTTCCCACGATCGTTCAGGTACTGGCAATGGAGTATAGAGTCATGTGTTCGGAATTTTACCTTTGGCTAGTTGACAAATCCTACAACTCTCAATAAAATTTCAAACATATTTATTAATGTTGTTTTAAAAGTACCTCTCCTTTACCAATGATGTGGTCTTATCAAACCCAAAGTGTCCTAAACCACCATTATGTAACTCTTTAATGATATTCAACCATATGGAACTTCTTGGAATACACAACGGATGTTTTTAAATAAAAAATCTTCTTGGATATGGTAATCCAAATATGGTGTGCGATCTAAACTACAAGGTTCTTTTCATGACTTCCAATCTTCTGAGAAATATGCATCTCCTTCATATAATGCTTTCATGCAATTTAAACTTACCACTTCTACCAACATGGTATTGAGTAACATTGTCCTCTAACTCAATGCACCAACTATTTTATTAGACTTTCCTGACCCGTGTTTCAGCAAAAAATAATAACGTTGAAAGAATTCAACCCACTTAGTATGATTTTGATTAAAATTACCTTGTTTGTTAATGTTCTGCAAAGATTTGTGATCTATGAACAAGAAAAACTCATTTGACAATAGAAAGTGTCACCATTTTTTCAAGTCCTGTATAATAACATAGAACTCTTGATCATAAACAAAGTATTTCTTCTTGGACTCATTCAACTTCTTGCTCAAAAATGAAATGGGCCTACCTTCTTGACTCAAAATTGCTCCAATTTTTTTTCCACTCACATCACAATCAACCTAAAACACTTTTCTAAGGTCTGGTAATGCAAACACTAGTTGTGTTGTTACTCTCTTCTTTCATTCCTCAAATGCCTTTGTTGCTACAATTGTCCACTGAAACATGCCCTTCTTCATACATTCACTAAGAGGCACACATATTTGACTAAAGTTTTGAATTAGCTTTTGATAGAAACATGGAAATCCATGGGAGCTTCTCACATAAAACAAGCATCTAGGTGTTGGCTATTCGAGAATAGCCTTCACTTTCTCGGGATCCATTTTCAGTCCTTCTTTCAAAATTATAAAACCTAGGTACACCAACTCTTGTTACATAAATGTACATTTAATTAGGTTTATGAGTAACTTATTCTTCTTCAAACACTACAACACTTATCTCTTATGTTCAACGTGCTTTGCCTTACTTGTGCTAAAGATCAATATATCATGCAGATACACAACCACAAACTTACCCAAAAATGGTTTCAAGACTCCATTCATCAATCTGATGAACATGTTAGGCACATTAGTTAATTTGAACGACATCACTAACAATTTAAACAGTCCATCCTTCATCTTAAATGAACTCTTCCATTCATCACTTTCTTTGATTTGAATTTGGTGATAGCCTCTTTTCAAATCAATCTTAGTAAAGTACTCCACACCACTCAAGAAATCAATAAGGTTATCCATTCTTGGTGATGGATATCGGTGTTTGATGGTAATCTTGTTTATAGCATGTGAGTCAGTACACATTAATCATTCCCTTGTTTTCTTAGGCGTCAATACTACTGGTACTGCACAAGGGATGAATCTTTCACAAATAAACCCTTGTTCAAGTAATTCATGCACTTGTTGATTCACTTCTTCACTCTTTGTTGGAGTCATTCAGTGAGGTGCCTTGTTTGGTAAGCTCGATCCTGGAATCAAATCAATTTGGTGTGATATGTTGTGCAAAGGAGGTAACCTGACTAGTAATTCCTCGACAACATTTTGTTTGAACTCTTCCAACATGTGTTGGATCTCTGCTAGTATAAAATCTTATGTTTCATTCTTCTAGACTTCTCGTGGAAATAAATCCAAACAACATCCACTCCATTTCTAATCCTTCAGGAATTCTTTGGTAGAACATATCATGATGCGACTATTAAAACTATACACATCCATGTTGCAACTACTATTGTTAGTCCTATCATCTTCACGCAGTGGGATAAACTTGCAACACTGCCCATTTTGCACAAATTCATAATAATTTTACCTTCCATCGTGGAACACTTTCTGGTCAAACATACAAGGTATTCCAAGCAAAATATTGCACGCATCGATCTCTACTACATCGCATAGCACCTGCTCTTTGAAATTCCCAATCTGAAAACTTAACAGACACTGCTCAATCATTGTTATTTGTTTCCCTTTCTGCAACCATGAAACTCTACAAGGGTTGGGATGTGGTTCACATTTCAAGTTTAATTTCCTCTTGACTTCGGTGGAAACCAATTTTTTTGCGTTGCCTCCATCAATGACTAAGTTACAACATTTTCCTTGAAATTTACATTTTGTCTTAAACACTCTCTTCCTCGGTTTAGGATCCTCTATTAACTTCTGCTATGGTCTTTGTTGATGTATTAGTAACTTAGGAATGTATTCACTTGTATATTTCATATATTGTATTTCATTGGTCCCCGATGTTCCTATTGGGAGAATCATTAATGTAATTAAGTCATGTAAAGTCATAGAGGTTAACCCTCCTTGTTGATCGGGGGGAAAAGTCCCCATAGTTGTGGGGCACTAGGGTTATTAGAATCTCCTAGAGAAGTCAGCCCTAGTAAGTAATTGTCAAGTCAGAAACTAGTATAAATAGAGAGTGAGCCTCTCTATTTGATACACACACTTACCCAGCTATAGCGCATAGGTGAGAGAAGAGGAGCTCACACAAGTGAGAGAGAGAACAATTGTTGGAGATCATCTTTCTATCTCTGGGTTTTACTGCTGCCATTGGTGCTCATTCTATCTCTAAGGAAGTTGCGGGGTTTTTCCTTTATGGTTTCCCCGAGGATAAATATTTTTGTCTATTGTCTCTTGTGATTGATAGTTGTGCATGTTATTCTCTCAGATAAGATCCTAAGATCATATTGTCTAATTGATAAAAATCTAGCAGTCTTAACAATACTCTTCGAAACATCATATTTTCAACTTGTTCCCGAAACATCATGTATCTAGCCACACATTAATACTTTGGCTCGGTCACGTCCCCTCCCCTCATCCTGCTGATGGAGAGGACACGACTACGTTGTTGTTGCTATCAAAATGGGAAATATAGCCCCATGAATATAAACCAAAATTCATTGAACATAAAATACATACACAGATGTATAATTCATTAAACAACGGAAGCAAATACATTCATTCAACATGTTCATGATCATTTAAAAGCAAATACAGTTGTGGAAATTAAATACATAGAGAATACTTATCTTGAAAAGAATCTTCCCCGCAACTAGCTATGTCGCTGCAACGTTCCACCCAACCATATGACAGTGAGCTCATCAATCTCTCAGCACCACTACCACCCCTGAGCTAGCCATGATTTCCACAAGGAGCTAGGGAACAACATGCTTACACACAACAATACCATACACACACAGTCAAGCCAACACATAGTTGGGTTTCACAGACTCTCCAGCCCAACTAATAACAATTGGGTTTCACGGGCTACTAAGGCAATAAGCAAATAACACATGGTTTCCTTGGACTTACTAAGCCAAGCCAACCCTCACATAAAAACATTGTCATACCATCTAACAAATGGGTTTCTTGGACTTACGCAGCCACGCCAACACAAGGATGCATTTCACAGCCAATACGAGTTCTGGGCATGGAAAAAAATGCTCGGGGAGCCAAAAAAAAATGGAAACAAGGGGAAAAACAACCCTGGGAACCAAAATAGATTACAGAAAATGTTCAAGGACATTCAGTAGAAAATACCATCATTCACACCCAAAACGTGAATCATAAAATCAGAAAATGCATATGGCCATTTTGGGAGCAAATCCGGCCTCAACAAACACCCAAAACGTGAATCTCGACTGCACATTCACTTAGCAACACAAAACGACTTCCCAACTATGAAGAAAATTGGGAAAACAACATAAGAATGTGAGGGAAACTCCCAACTTGCTCACTGGGGAAAAAACAACTGCCATAAACCCAAAAAACATGGGTATCTCTTCCCAGCCACTGAGCATAACAAAAAATGAGTTTCTGGGCATGGAGAAACTGTGGAAACAGAATAAAAATGTAAATCGTTGCTGCACATTCACTCCACAACACAAAAACGGATTTTCCCAGCCATGGAAAAATGGGGAACAATAGAAAACATGAAGGGAAGAGCTCAACCAGCTCCAACTGCATGAGGAAATGAAGTACGTGAATGCATAATGGGTTGGGCAAACATTTTTGGGTTTTTACTTTCCCAAGAAGTCAAAACACATTTTTCAAAAACTAATGGCTTCTCAAATTCGAATTTGACTGGCATACTCTTCCCATCCCCATGCATTAACTAACTCAACCACTTCTAAATGACTGGGCACAAAAGACAAAATGGATAGTTGAACACTTTAAGGGTTTTCCCTTTGATATTTGGCTTTTCCCCATTGGCTCAAGGGTTTGAATATTTTTCCCTCCCTATTCCTTGTGAAATCATGCCCCCATCTCTTTCATGTTGCAACGCATAGCTAGTTGTGGTATTTTTATTAATTTGGATTTTTACATGATGTCTCAAAACATATTGTGCATGGCTAGCACATAAACCATTGACATCGATTTTAATTGTCAATACATAAAACTCTAAATCGATGGTGGGGCCTTTGCCTTGGGCTCTACACCATGATAAAATAAAAATATTTACATCATGTCCATATTAAATTGAGCATATAGATCTATGGATCAACACACAACTCACAAAATAGATCGCACAATTTACTCAGAAATTGAAGAATGAAACAGTGCAAAAAATGGCTTGCAACTGTGAATGCTTTCATTAATCAAAAGTAATTAGATAATTAATTACAATGAAGTACAATGGATAAATAACCACATGCAATTTGAATCCATGTGAGGAAATTCGAATTGGTTGGACTCTACTTGACTAAATGGTTAACTGACCTTGTCTAAATCATTATTGGAGTTCATCGGAGGTTAAAATCCAAACTCAAGTGTCTAATTCAGTGTTGACTAGTCTAACTGACTGAGGTAGGTGAGTAAGTGCACCTCACCTGCATGTAGGCATGCAATCCTAGCGCTAACTGAATATAACTGAGTGTAGGGAACTAGAATTGAATGTAACTGACTCCTAACTAAGTTTCACTAGTCATCAACTCAACTCAACTGATGGAGGTTGGTATCGACACTCCCAATGGCTCCTAATTTGTAGGGATTGATCTAGGAGGCTCCTAAATTGATGCATGCAAGTGCAATCAGTGGAATTTGGCCTCAAGTAGTGTTCCCCTTACTTTAGTAACTGGTGCATGTGCCCCAATTAGGCCAAGTGGATCCAATGGTGCTACTGACTAAAAATAGACTGAAAGGACTCCCGATTTAGACATGACTCCTGATTTAGACATAATGACCAAATTGGGAAAGTGAGGATTATAATCCTAACACCCCCCCCTGAATGCTAACTTGGAAAATTTGTGGGCCCTGGTAACTAAGACCATAGGTCATCCATTACAACAAGTAAAGTAAAGTAACTTCTCAACACAAGGAGCTGGGGAAAAAACCACATGGAAAAAAATCCCCCCTCTAACTAAGCAGATAGAATAAGGATTCAAGTTTGAAAAACTTGAAAATGTGTTGCTGCAATCTTCGTGATGCAGCGGAGCAGCATGCAGGATGTTCTGTGCACAAGTATCCTAGGGCCTGGCATGTAGAATTCTCCATGTTCTCCCAAAATGATGATGGAAGGACGAAGGAATGTAACCTTTGCCTCTTGCTGAATTAAGAGGTGTATGATCCACTCTATTCTTCTGAATGTAGTGAGACTGAGCCCTTGCCATGTAGCATCTTATAGGAATTCTATTGCATCTCTTTGAAGGAGGTAAGATTGCATGACATAGCACAAGGGTCTTTCCCTTCTAAGTGTCAGATGGATTTCTAGTCATCTTCCTAGCTTCCAGTTTGGAAATAGGGAATGGATCTGGATCTAAATCACTTTGAATCTCAATCTCATAAACTGATACAGCTGGATCTGCAATACTAGTGGAAACTGTAAAACAAGTATATGAAATGTTTTTACGTTCTCTTGCAAGTGGCTGCCGAGAGTGCACTAGTTCTAAAAATGGCATGAAGTGTGAGAACTCATATGCCTTGGAGACATGATTTGCAACACCTTTTGCTATGATGTTCCCCATAGAGATATATGTGATCTCCACTGACTCAGGACCAAATATGACTTGCTTTGGAGAGGCAGTATGAGTCATCTGGTATACAGATAACAAGTTTGCATCTAGGGAGGGAACATAAAGCACATCTTTGAAATTTCCATGTTCAAGCTTGATAAAGCCCTTCCCTTTGGCTTGAACTTTACTATTTTCCCATCTAAATACTAGGACCATCAAAAGACTACAAGGAAGAGAATGATTCTCTAGATGAAACCATATGATTGTAAGCTCCAGAATCAACGAGGAAGGCATGTGTTGTTGAGTAGCTAGACTTCAGTGCATGGCATGTCTCTTCATGTTCTTCAGTTTCTTCTCTATGGTCAGCCTTCCTTGTTCTAGCAGGTACAGTAATGTTATGTTTCTTTAGAAGAAGAGACATCTCATCAATGGTTCTTCTCATACCAGAGCTTTCTGGATGAAAGCCCCTTCCACAGTAACAACAGAGTGTCTTTCCTTTTACATTCTTCTTGCTTCTCTTTGAACCTGAAGGCTCATTTGATTGCTCTTTCTCTACAGGAGACTCATCCTTTTTCTTCCCTTTATCATTCACTACCTTAGGTCCTCCTACAACCAGTGCTTGATCTCTGGAAGTGTTGTCGCCAGTTCTATTGTTCAGGATTAAGCACCATTGTAACCTAGGGTCTAGGGTTACCAACTTACTACTAACCTTACAGACAATCAGCTTTACTAGAGAATAGAAAGGGAATAGGAATAAAGTCTTGACTTACCTGATTACCGACGTTGATCCAAGCTTGATCTTCTCTCGCTCCTCTTCTCTCCAAAGCTTTCAGGGATGCACCTCTTTCACAAATAAAGAGCAAATTCTCCAAGTACTATCTCATGCATTTATATATAAGAGGTTAAATAAACAATATGTCAAATACATAATCAAATATATTCATTAACCATGATACATGAAAGAGACTCAACACAATGTTGGAAGAAGAATTCTCTTTATTAACAATCAGTGAATCAGATAAGAATACAACCCAGCTTTTGAGACAAGGACTCCTCTGCAACCAAATGACTCTGAGTTCTGCTACTCCAAGACTTCTGAAGATATACCACCAGTATAACTTTGCTCTCCACTATTCAGTGATTAATGCCCTCCCCAAGGCCTCTATTTATACTTCGGGAAATAGAGTGATTTCGAAGGTTGGGGTGGTTGAAGCAATTGGGACAGTTAATGATTAGGGCCCAACTAATCTCCATTAATCATGTTTTATATTTTTAAGGTCAAAATGAGGTGTACGCAACTATGAATATAGGCAATCCATGTATGACACGAGTTGCTTAAAGGAAACCCACGTACACTGATGTACGCAGTTTGCAATGCAGATAGTCACGTACAATACGCGAGTTGCAATGGAGATAGTCGCGTACAGTACGCGGGTTACAATGGATATTGTCACGTACATAACTCAACACTTAGAAAAATAATGTAGCAAGTTGGATTAAAGGTAAATGCATCCCAAGTCATGCCCATCTATAGGGTTTTGGAAAACTTCAATCCTAATATGTCCTTTTGTGTACCAACATAAGGAATGTCGGCACTCGGATGGAGAAGTGCCATTTGGGTTGATAACATGAAGATCGAATGATCCCCATTTGGATAAACTTGTCATGCTCCTAAGTGAGAGATTCAATGAAGGAGTTAAGAGTAGGCATCTTCCAGTTTGGTGTAGAGAGCTTCATAGAATGAAATTTTGATACAAAGACTGAATAGTCTACACCAAGTTTGGAGAGAATGGAAAAGATGAGTTAATCATCCTCCTTCTCAACCTTGCACAGCTTCAATTGGAACACTAGATGCTTGAATTTTGTGAAGAAGTCATTTAGTGTTTCGAAATTGGTTGGATGAAGAGAAATCAGTTCATTCTCCTGCTGATAGATCCTTAGATCATCTTGCGTGTCAAATAAGGAAGAAAACTTATCCCAAACCCCCTTGGGAGTCTTCAATCCATTGATGTGGAAGAGAATATCTTGAGAGATTGATAGGCACAAGCAAATGTATGCTTCATCAAGCCTATTCCAGTACTTTTCTTTTTCAACATAATGAATTGGATCTTTTTTTATCTCCATTGTGAGTTTGAAGAGTCTTTTGGAGCGTAGCTGTATCTCCATGTCCTCCTTCCACTAGTTGTAGTTGAAAAGAGTGAGAAGGTCAATTGGAGGAGCCATTTAGAATTCAAAGAAGAGGACTAGGCTACTGTAGCGAATGCAGTGAAGGAGAGTGAGTTGCTTGTAGAGAATGCAATGAAGGAGACTGATAAACCTGTAAATCACACAATCAAACAGACAAAATAAGGTTGACAGTCTGCACTTTTGGAATTTCCTTCACACCCAGCTTAGTTGATGAAGCAAGCTTGATCAACAATTCCTTTGCTTGGGGTATTAAGTGGTAAATTCTCCGCTTCTGGTGTAGTACTGGAAGGAGCAATTTTGCTCAAAAACAATTTTTGATCCAAGTATGTATTTGTAGTAGGAGAAGTGCCTTGTCTTGCTGAGGCTCTGATACAATATTAAATTCAACACATAGATCTATGGATCAACCCACAACTTACAAAATAGATCACACAATTTACTCAGCAATTGAAGAATGAAACGGTGCAAAAATGGCTTGCAATTGTGAATGCTTTCATTAATCAAAAGTAATTAGATAATTAATTACAATGAAGTACAATGGATAAATAGCCACAAGCAATTCGAATCCATGTGAGGAAATTTGAATTGGTTGGACTCTACTTGACTGAATGGTTAACTAACCTTGTCTAAATCATTATCGGAGTTCATCAGAGTTCAAAATCCAAACTCAAGTGTCTAATTCAGTGTTGACTAGTCTAACTGACTGAGGTAGGTGAGTAAATGTGCCTCACCTGCATGCAGCCATGCAATCCTAGCGCTAATTGAATAGAAATGAGTGTAGGGAACTAGAACTGAATGTAACTGACTCCTAACTAAGCTTGACTACTCACCAACTGAACTCAACTGATGGAGGTTGGTATCGGCACTCCCAGTGGCTCCTAATTTGTAGGGATTGATCTGAGAGGCTCCTAAATTGATGCATGCAAGTGCAATTAGTGGAATTTGGCCTCAATTAGTGTTCCCCACACTTTAGTAACTGGTGCATGTGCCCCAATTAGGTCAAGTGGACCCAATGGTGCTAGTGACTAAAAATAGACCGAAAGGACTCCCGATTTAGACATGACTCCTGATTTAGACATAATGACCAAATTGGACAAGGGAGGATTATAATCCTAACAGTCCAATTCAATACCATGGGGTCAATACAAGCAATCATATAAAAAAATGAAGGAGATCTAGTCCAAGATAAGTCTTTTAGGCCATAAAAAGTAACAACTTGTATTTATTTTATAACCCTAAGATCATAGGAAAATATTAAATTCTATTATACATAAATTAAACACTAACAAACAAATAATATCACTACTAGTCATGGTTAGGTAATGGACTAACCAAGAATGGAATCCAAAATCAGGTCTCAACAATAATCTTTCAAACTAGCAAGTCTAGAAAACAAGGATCCCCAAAACAAATAATAGACCCACATAGATTCAATCCCTAAAAAAGGTGAGAACTATTTGTCTATAAATTAAAAATAAAAAATGGAGAAAGGACAACCACTAGAAACGATTACAACACCAATGCTTACGTAGAATATGTATTCAAAAACTCATTTCTCTACCTTTAAACCAACAATTAATATATTTTTAAGCAATTAAAGAGACAAGCATATGTGCTCACCAATAGGCTATAAATTGTTTTTGTCAAAATTCCAATTTTGGGGATTGGAATTGAGCTCAATGAACATTCTTAAAATGCATACATATAAAAAAAATAGAGAGTTATCATAAATACTTTAAATCTTGCAAGGTATCAATCCAAGGAAACCATTATAGTGATTAGGTTCATGGAACCAAAGTGGCAAGCAAGATAGATTTGTTAAAGGAGCTTTAAAGGAATATGTGCATGCCAAAATCCCAAGCACAATAACTAGCCACTTAATTTACAACATGAGCACAAAGTCAACAATATAAGCTTGCATTGCCAACCAAATTATAAAAAAAACCATGAACAAATCAAACCACAACAACCAACATCAAATTGCATAAAACCAACATCTATCAATGTATTGGCATAACCATTAATCATATATTTTGTTCAAACAAACACAGATAGCAAAGATACACAAAGCTAACAAATACTTATTTTATCCTATAAAATAAATTGAGTAAGATCACCTTTTTTTAAGCTTGGCATCATAACCTTTGTAAAACAATGGGACGTTGTAGCTACTTTTATTTTACAAGAAACATTTGAATTTAAACATCCCATATATAAACATTTTGTGTCCATGGGAATTCACTAACTATTGGCTACCAATGTTGTTCAATGATACCCAACAATAATGATCAATAGAGGTATTTTTGCTTTCAAAGGAAGATCTAGAAAGAAAGAAATTTCTAGATTGATGAGAGATTACAAAACCAACTTATCAGGGTCACGACGAGGGATTTATCTCAATCAAGATTTCAATTAATCTAGGACAAAGAGATTGATCAAAGGAGTTTATACTTTTTCAAGAAATATAATTATTTCATATATTATGCAAGTGAAATACGATTTGTTATTGTAAAATGAAACCAGGCTTTGGATTTCCAAAAAACAAGGACAATACAACTATAAACATGATAACAAGGAAACATGCAACGACAACCATTTTTTCCTTCTGAAACATTTGAAGTTGAAGGAAGACCTCAATTCCAAATCATGGAATTTGAATGAAGCCCTTGGATATTGCAAGGTCCATTACATAAACAAGTTCTAAGAAAAGGTTCTTTAATGATTAATATTCTCAAGTGCACTAGTATAACATAATATTTCATTAGGAATAAACAAGTGGGGCATTAGAAACTATGTGCATTGGCCAGTTGAGTGGGTAAATTATATTTTCACATGGAATGTTTTCAATGTAGGTTCATTAAAATTACTTTCCCCATTTCGTTTTTCATCCCTTGTTCCAATTCATAGGCCCTTGATTGTAATGGAATACACCTGAGGTTCTCTAATCACAGATCACAAAAGGATATGTAATGCAATTGAGAGAGATTGGGTTACCAATACTTGAACATTAATAAATAGTCCAAGCAAAAGTTGTATTGTTAATAGAATCAAAGTTGAAGGATTTTTTTAAAAGAAAAAGTGAAAATGACCATGAACACTAGAAATGAAAGTCTCCATCCCTCAAATCATGTAGAATAATAAACAATAAAATACCCAATGATGGGTTTATAGAGGCCATATAAGAAAGCATGCAAACATTCCCTTGCAAATATGTAAAGCATTAGAACATAGAATTTAGTTTTAGTGATTTTCAATAGAGAAGTGTTACTTGGCACAATAAAATACTAAACAAATAGGAAACATCCTTATACCAAGTATATAACCATTGTTTATGTATACAAGATCCTATAAACAAGAGCTAAAGAAACATCTCAAAGAAATTATAATTAAAAAGAAACAAGCCACAATACCATACCTACATACTTCTATCTAGAAATGTATATTCTATCAACGTAAATAAATCTCTTAAACTCAATGTTGAAGTGTGTTCTCACTTAAGGCCATCATACATACATATATAGAAGGAATTTTTTTGTTGGTTAAAATAGGAGAATAATAGTTTGTCCAACTAAAGCACAAGCAAGCCAATAACTGTATTGACACATAGTGCATTCCATCCATTTCCATCATGGCTCCTTTAACAAGTCTTTAAGGACAACTAACAACCACTTAAGGAACGGAAACCAAGATGGAAAGTTCAAGTTCATTGTCACAAGATTGAGAGATCATTTTGTTTTGTGGGGGGGGACTTTGAAACCATTACCAGTAGTTAAAACCTATGCCTTCATGCTTCAAAACACTCAAAATATAATTATATAACATGTATCAAGAGACTTCAAATCCATCACAAAAATCATGCAAACACACTCTTCAAAGCATGGAATCACTCAAATAAAGTATGTTACACCTAGTACGTATAGGTAGAGTAATAGTGAACACAACTTATTGTAAATAAATGGATAACAATCCTATGTCATGTATAAAGACATTCTCTTTTGCGCATTCTCTTTTGGGCATAGGCCCCTATAACACAAATTATAGGAAAAAAAATTGAAACCAATACCAGATAAAATAACAACAAACCACAATACCATATTTACAAGATTATGTTCCACTAGACTAACATTCAATTCTTCATTAAAACTTGGACCATGCTCATTATTTACATGTAAACACAATTCTTATGTATACCAACCAACAAAAGATGAAAAAATTATCACCCCAAATCCATGCTTGAATGATAATATCATGAAAACATATATGCACATTTTGGTGGGGGAACTAATATGCATAGGAAAACATCAAATGAAAACTTGATCCAAATGCATTAATAGGAATCCACCGAGCTTGCATCCAAGTTAAGAAATACAAATCAAGTTTGGACTTGGAACTAAACAAATTTGCATGATTGTATTCTCAAAAGAGGACCAAACATAGATCAATCTTAACTTTGTCTCTATCAGGTATTGAGAACAATCAAATACCTTGAGGTGCAAAACCCCTTTTAGAATTCTAAACTTGAGGGAAAGTTTTGCACCTGAATGGTTTTGATCCCTCTCAGTGCTTGATAGGGCTACAATTAATATAGATCTATGTTGGTTCCAATTGTAGTGGCTACATTAAAACAATATTTCTAAAAACCAGCATTACCAGATTGAAATAATCTCATCCAAATAAAAAATATATATATACATGATTAAAATGATGAATTTTAATAAAATAATAATCATGTTTAGTGATAATACATGTGAAAGGATGCAATGAAATTTAATGATGAATTACATATGTGTTACGTAGTGATCAGTCTCAATATGTATTCTTCTTCTTCTTCTTTTCTTTAAGCCACTCCCACCTCCTTTACCATCTCCTCATATCAATTGTATCTGAAAGGAGGATGGGTTTGAACACCATTTGCCCTTAATTTGAGATATTGTTGTAAATGTGAGAGCATGTCTCTCTTTGTTTCAAATAGTTATAGTTTTTTCTCTAATGTTAATCCATGTGACTTATCGATTGTCAAACCCCAAGCAAGTGTTAATATAAATTTTCATTGTCCACATTATTGTAACATTTTATTCTATGGAATTTGCCAATGAAATACATGCATATCTAACTAAATGATAATATACAAAATGTAATATCACATAAATTAATGCTTCTTAACAATACTATTAGATTATATTGCATTTCCCAATGCACACATTTCAAATTAGATGGATGTTAGATCATAATGAAAATATATTCCATCTAAATACATAAATTAATATATCATATATGTACCTCACCATAAGAATTGCATTTTAACAATAATAAGAAAGAACATTCTTGAAATCAAAGTAATGCAACAAATTTCAATTATTAAATTCCCACATTAAAATATTATATGCTAATATATAGTCAAATTAGGGTTTTGACTATTTAACTATGGTGATTCTATCTACTTGGATTGAATTATATCATACAAAATGGCGAGAACAAATGGATCAACCACATGATTTTTTACTCAAACAATGAACTAATGAATATATGATTTATTCTATTCTATTCAGATAACTATGGTGATTATTTCTACCCAAATAAATGTGGTGATTGAATCAGATAGGGTTTTGACTAGTTTACTAAATATATCATACACAATTTAATATCACTGAAATCAATGCATCTTAACAACGCCATTAGATCATATTGCATTTCCCAATGCACATATTTCAAATTAGAGGGATGTTATATCATAACACAAATCTCCATCTAAATACATAGATCAATATATTGTAAATATCCCTCAGTGTAATTGAAAAAATTATGGTTTCAACCATTTATGAGTGGTGATTCTATTTACCCGACTAACTATGGAAACTAAATCAAAATAAGGTTTTAACTATTTAATTGTTTGATATCATACAAAATGGCCATAAATGAATGACATCATACAAAATGGTCAGAATGAATGACTTAATGATATGCCAAAATCTTGGATTCGGGATTATGAGTATTTATTAGATCACACTTTCAATTGTTTAACTATGGTGATTCTATCTACAATTGTAGGTAGCTGTATAGATTCTTTTTGAATTTATACAGGGTGAAGATACTCAACCACAATTACTTCAAGTAAATATTTAATGTATGACTATTGAATTACCACATTATAATATTAGACACCAATATATAGTAAAAACGGTAATTGAATTAGATTAGGGTTTCAACAATTTAATTTACTGATTATATCTACTCAATGACTATGGTAACTGAATTAGATTAGTGTTTTGACTATTTAATTGTGGTGACATGTATCGACAAAACTCGCCCTTTTCATCCGATCGACAAAACTCTGATTTTGCTCGCGACATGTCGGCAAAACTCTGATTTTGCTCCCGACACACTAACAAAACTCGTCCTTTTCTTCCAGTCAGCAAAACTCACCAAAATTTACGACATGTCAGTAAAACTCGTCGAGTTCACCTGACACGTATCGGCAAAACTCATCTTTTCTTGCCGACGGGGGAAATTTCGACACTTAGAAAAATGTTGAAATTTTTTCTTCTTTCTTTCTTTATTGGCAAAAACTCAACTTTTTCACCCGAGATACATTGGGGAAACTCAACATTTTCACCCGACACCCATCGACGAAACTCACCTTTTTCGCCCGGCACGCATCGGCAAAAAACCACCTTTTTTGTCTGACACACATCGACGAAACTTACTGAGTTCATCTGACATGAATCAGAAAAACTCCCCAAGTTTTGCTGACATGTCCATACTTAGAAAACAAATTAGATATTTTTCTGTCTTTTATCTGTCATCAACGAAACTTTCCAAGTTCAGTCGACATGTTTTATCGAAACTCATCTAGCTCAGCCGACATATCAACAAAACTCACAAAGTGTTGCCGACAGACAATTTTTCAACACTTAGAAAAAATTTTGAATTTTTTTTCCTTTCTTCTTCTTTTTCGTCAGCTCATATTAACCTTTCATGCCAACACAGTCGTTGCAATATTGTAGGCGAAACTCAACCAACCCAGCAGAAATGTATCAACTCAACTTAGCCTTTCATGCAGACACAGTTGCTACAAGCTTTTTGGGCTCAACTCGGCTAATTCAACCGACATGTGTCGGCTCAACTCGTCTAACTCAACAAACACAATCATACTTAGAAAAATTTAGAAAAAAATCTTCCTTTTTTCCAACATCGGCGAAGCTCAGCCTTTCACACCAACACGTATCGCCGCAACTCGGGCAGTTCAACCGACATGTTATCGGCACAACTCGACCACTCCTGCCAACATGTAAATTTTTCAAACACTTTAGAAACAAATTTCAAAATTTTTCTCTAACATCGGCTCAATTCAGCGTTTCACGCCAACACCATCGGCGCAACTCAACCAATTCAGCTGAAATGTATTGGCGGAACTCAACAAGCTAAGCCGATATAGAAAATTTCCAACATTTGGAAAAACTTCTGGAAATTTTTTTGTCTGCTTCTTTTCCTGCTGACCACAGAGGGTGTTTTTTCCTCTGTCAACTATTCATCTTGGCTCATTGAGGACCAATTCTGCAACCATTGCTATGATACCACACTGTCACGTCCCCTCCCCTCATCTTGCCGATGGAGAGGATGCGACTACACTGCTGCTGCTGTCAAAATGGGAAATCTAGCCCCATGAACCTAAACCAAAATGCATTGAACATAAAATACATACAAAGATGTATAATTCATTAAACAACGGAAGAAAATACATTCATTCAACACATTCAAGCATTCCACATGTTCATGATCATTTAAAAACAAATACAGTTGCAGAAATTAAATACAGAGAGAATACTTATGTTGAAAAGAAGCTTCCCTGCAACTAGCTATGTCGCTGCAACATTCCACCCAACCATAGGATAGTGAGCTCATCAATCTCTTATAACCACTACCACCCTCGAGTTGGGCATGATTTCCACAAGGAACTAGGAAACAAGAGGCTTACACACAGCAAGACCATACACACGCAGTCAAGCCAACACTGTTGGGTTTCACAGATTGTCCATCCCAACCAATAACAATTGGGTTTCACGGGATACTAAGGAAATAAGGCAATAGCACATGGGTTCCTTGGACTTACTCAGCCAAGCCAACCCTCACATCAAAACACTATCATACCATCTAACAGATGGGTTTCTTGGACTTATGCAGCCACGCCAACACAAGGATGCACTTCACAGCCAATACGAGTTCTGGGTATGTACAAAAACATCCTGGGAACAAAAAAAAAATGGAAACAAGGGGAAAAACAACCATGGGAACCAAAATCAATTTCACAAAATGTTTAGGGACATTCAGGAGAAAAAATGACCATAATTCACACCCAAATCGTGAATCCTAAAATCAGAAAATGCCTATGGCCATTTAGGGAGCAAATCCGACATCAGCAAACACCCAAAACGTGAATCTCAAATGAATATTCACTCAACAACATAAAGTGACTTCCCAGCCATGGAGAAAAATGGGAAAATGACAAAAGAACGTGAGGGAAATTCCCAACTTACTCACAAGCGAAAAAACGACTGCCATAAACCCCAAAATCATGGGTGTCTCTTCCCAACCACTAAGCATAACCAAAAACGAGTTTCTGGGCATGGAGAATCTGTGGAAATGACATAAAAACGTAAATCCCTGCTACACATTCACTCCGCAACACAAAAACAAATTTTCCCAGCCATGGAAAGATGGGGAACAACAGAAATTGTGAAGGGAAGAGCTTAGCAAGCTCCAACTGCATGAAGAAATGGAGTACGTGAATGCATAATGGGTTGGGCAGACATTTTTGGGTTTTACTTGCCTAAGAAGTCAAAACATGTTTTTCAAAAATTGATGTCTTCTCAAATTCAAATTTGATTGCCATACTCTTCCCATCCCCATGCATTAACTAACTCAACCACTTCTAAATGACTGGGCACAAAAGACAAAATGGGTAGTTGACAGCTTTATGGGTTTTCCCTTTGACATTTGTCTTTTCCCCATTGGCTCAAGGGTTTGAATATTCCCCCCTCCCTATTCCTTGTGAAATCATGCCCCCATCTCTTTCACGTTGCGGCGCATAGCTAGTTGTGTTATTTTTATTAATTTGCATTTTTACATGATGTCTCAAAACATATTGTGCTTAGCTAGCACATAAACCATCGTCGATACATAAAACGCTAAATCAATGGTGGGACCTTTGCCTTGAGCTCCACACCATGATCAAATAAAAATATTTACATCATGTGCAATTCAATACCATGGGGTCAGAACCGGGGCACGCATTCCCCTCTCCCTCGGGATTAAAACCGTGGTGTTACAGGCTCCTTAATGCCCGATTTGAGTGACATCATGAAGAATTCTTCAGTATACTTGTGCACATAAACATTTTTTTTCCTCAAGTTCCAAACTTGTCTACATAAATTTTGTTGATAATCCATAGGAAAAAACTTCTCTCTAATTTTAATCACAATCTTCTGTTGGGCCCAGAAATGGCCCCTTTTTGACCATCCTTATCCACCTCTTTTTGCCTTATCCTACCCTATTGCGCATGCTAAACAAATGTTTTTCCCTCACTCTACCCCTTAAGTCACAAAGGTATGGTTAGTTATTGTCTTATTTTATTAATGCTTAGAATTGTGGTAATCAAGGCTCTATACCTTCAAATATGCTAACATATGATGGTTTATAAAGGTATTTCGAGATATAGAGAATGCAGGTGTAGTGGGCTGAACATGCTAAGGGAAGGATGGACATTCATTGCTTAAGTTGATCGCCATCCATCCCACCATTGCCCAAAGAACACAATCCCAGTGTATTATTCCATGCAAAGCTGTACAAGGGTAGCTGCAACAGAATGCGACAGATTTGGAAAGCAACAGTGTGCCACTACTCGAAAGTAGTTGTGATCTACGGGATATCTTCTCAATTGAACAAGATCATCATTATTTATGGGTCAATTAATAGTTTCCCTATATTTCCTACTCTCATCCTGCCACGGTTGTAACAATTATTGTAATTAAGGCCGCCTGAAGATCAGAGATCTTCATGGCTGCCCAATAATAGGGATAGGATGTTATGATTGACATTGTATAAATATGGGGAACTGTTCTGAGCCAGGGGTTGAACCCTTAACCAAATTATTGTATTAGCTGTGACTAAGGTTGCCTGATTTATCTGCCCTGTTTAATACAAGGAGTTACTTCAGATCTCGGTGTTTTAACGTGTGTTACTTCCAGCATCTCTGTGTGAAGGCTGGGCCCGCCTTCCCACAAGGATTGCTGAGTTAAATTAGGAATTTTAACTATTTTGTTGTGTGATTTTGTGATAATTTCCGAGTCCTCATAATAAGATGCAACATTTGTGGATTTACAGTGTGTTATTAATTGCATCTCTTGGAAAGCTACAATGGTATGGTGTGACAGTCGACTGTATAGGTAATTGTTCCTTATTGCAACTACGTGGTAGCTGTAACAACTTCGCTCATCCTTAGATCTTCCAATTGTTGTTTCTATATATTCTTGCAATTTGTTCCTTTGCTTTTGTAGTTGCAGAATTTCATTCCTATACTTTGAATTTCTAGAATAGCTAAACTCAATTCATGTTTTCTGGATTTCTAGAGTAATTAGATCAAGAGAGTTGGGTGAATCATTAGAATGGTTTGGTAAACAGGATTTCATTTTCTGCAAAAGTAATCTAGATGTGATTTCTTGAATCTTTCAATTCTAGATCAAAAACAGTAAAAGGTAATTGTGATTGTATCTTTTAGAAAAGTAAATTAGATTCAGTGGATCATTAGGATAAGCGTAGCTGAGCAGAGAACAAGATTGTTTACTTACAACAACTCAGTGTTTGAGCATATATAGTGCATGTTATCCTTGAAATAAAAGACTTCCCTAGGTTGACAATAAATATTGAACATTATGTATGTTAGCTGTAATTAACTTGCATATTGGATGCCCAACATCTTCTTACAATTTATGATATTTTCCAACCTACGATCAAATCTATCTTTTTTCAACATGTCCCACCAAAGGGTTGCATGTCCTTTCATCTTTGTGATGGAAAAACGAACTTGATTTGGGTAGCGAACATCCTCATATTCGAAGTATTTGTCGAGCTCTACTATCCAGATAATAAGAGTTTTAACTTTTAGACTTTCGTCATAGCATGAAAATTCAACCTTTGGACTACTTGTATTACTCAAATAAGATATCAAACACACTGTTGGGTCCATATCCTCATTATGCGATTCACACTCAATCTCAACTTCAGATCCAGAATCTGCTTTAGCATCCCCATTTCTTATGTGTTCTAACTTCACTATTCTTCTCTATAATTCTTCAAATTCTTCAAATTCTTTAACTCGGACACCTCCATGCGATGCCCCTCTTCTTCTTGGTAGCATTCTCACAAGTATTTTAGTAATTTGAACCCTAAATACCATCCATAGCCTCAATCCAGAAGCTAATACACCACTTGCCTCCAATACTCAGGATGTTCATACACCACCAAACTCAGGGTATTCTCCATTCCACTTTCAGGAACATACACACAATCATTCCAAGAGAAACCGATTATGATACCACCTAACGCAAGGGTTGGGTGTTGCAACAAATAACTAGTTACAGAACCTCACCCCGCTCTCAGAATACACAATGAAAAAAAACATGCTAGTATCAAATGCAATGCAAAACATGAGAGGACTAAACACAAGGGGAGCTAATTGATAAACAAATGGACTAATAACAAGAAAACATGGCCCTTATTTGATTTATTATTTACAATGTGGAATGTAAATATTTTTTATTAGGTGATGTGATTACCCAAAACCCAAAACAAGGATGCTCTTGCATGATTGCTTCTCTAAAGAGAGCCACAAAAGTGCAAAGGAGTCATCGTATCATAACCTAAACATTGACAAGACTCAGATGTAAAACAAAATAACAAGTAAATATCCAAAATTTCATAATTTAGTTAGTAATATCATTAATGGCCCTCACGATATCATTAGCATTGACACATTCTTAATATTTTATTTTCCTCGTGTTAGGGCTTAGAAATCTCCATAATGCTATTTCAAGATGAAAACACATAGACCATCTTGTTCAAAGTCTCATTTTGAATCCTACAAGTGACTTCATTTGTCATTTTCTTTTGCGAGAAGGGAAAGGGGCGAGGGCGTAGCTTCTTGAACTCTCTATTCATACTTATGTACATGAAATATTAGGTTCATAAATATTACCAAAATGTTGTCACTTTTTCCAACATATATGATATAGTAACATGCATACATACAATTATTAGAAATGATATTTTGACATATGAATATTGTAAATAGAATAACATAAAATATATTTTATAGTACATTAAAGTGCAATTTTTTTTGTGGTATATAAACAATGAATTCAATCAACAAAACAACCACATCTTTAGGGATCTTTTCAAATTTATTATCCAAACACAATTTTACCATTTTATTTCACCATTTTACTCCTTTTAAACATGAGTAACAAAATATAATGATTTATTTTTCGAGTGTTGATAAATATTCACTATATTGAAGTGTTCCCCCAAAAAACTTCCATCTCTATAATATAAAACATCCAAAATTCTCTTCGATATGCTCGTTTATAATATCAGGTGGAATAAAGACAAATACATAGTTCAACATGTATGGATCATAATCTATCCATATTAATAATCAATGACATATATGGTATGCAATAATAAAAAAAAACATTACACAAAAAGAGACTTCAATATACTTAAAAAATCATTGTAGTGAAAAAACGTCCAACATTTGATTAAAAAAAAATCACCAATTCACCATAAAATTGGTTAAAAGATGATTAATTTACTAACCATCAAAATTAATGTTTATAAATAATCACACATTAACATTAAGAGCTAATCATATTTAAAACTTAGGAATAAAATCACATCTCATTCATATGTTACACCACAACAAAGCACATTAGTTTACAACATTTCAATGTCCCTTTAAATGTTTACCCATCAAAACTTGGATGACATCAAAACTTGGATGAAGATGGGAACTTGTATAGGCCGGGGATGAGGTTTACCCATCAAAACTTGGATGAAGATGCCTACTTATTTGGGGTGTTGGTTTGTAAATTTTATAAAGTTGTGTGGTTATGTTGGAAAAATTATTCACTTGAGCATTATCAATTGAAAATACAATTTCAATATGCAATCTATGTAACCAAGTTTAGAGTTTGATATATCATAATAGTTAAAGAAATTTACGTTTAATCAATGTTAAGTCATTATAATGTTAAGATATTTTAATTGGTAAAGTTATAATGTAAAACTTCAATGATGAGATGGGAACGAAGAAAGGGGTGATTACTTTCTCTTTTCTCTGCAATAATTTAGAATTAACATTTTAAATGTTTTAGTGAGAGGTACTCCGAAAATGAATCTAAGAAAAAAAATTGAAGTGCTTCGATTCATGTAATGGAATCGAAGCACTATTACTTAATGTGATCTTGTTTAGCTTACTTGAATGGTTAGATTTATCGTTAACTTTGACACATGCTTTAATATAAAGTATAGCTTTTTGAGTATTGGAAAAAAATATTGTTAACTTTAATTTTACTTTAAATTGTTTGTTTTTTCTTTAATTCATTTTCTCAACTAAATATGTTGTACCTCTCACTAAAACCTTTAAAATGTTAATTCCAAATTCCTCAATTTAAATATATTGCAAAAAATCACCGTTAACTTTTATTTTACTTTAAATTGTTTATTTTTTCTTTAATTCATTTTCTGAACTAAATATGTTGTACCTCTCACTTCAATAAATTTTACTAGAGAAAAAAAGAACTATAGTACAATTAACACTTATTTGAAAACGTAATGTCCCTTTTTGGAAGGACATTAAGTGTTGACCATGTCAAGCACCTAGGGGTTAAAAAATTTGAATTAATTAAATTACCTAGGGAATTTTGGTTATTTCATACTAAGGAGGCGTGTACTAAGTTTATTTCTAAATCTAGATTATTGATGTGCAATTATTTAATTATTATGCAAAATAATGACATTTGGAAATAAGTTCCGTGTCAAGAGGGCGCATTAGGCAAGCCAACTTACATGGGATGAAAAATAGCAAATGTCCAAAAGACTGACAAAAGCAATCTATCAGAAAAAAAAGATGGAAAGTGTCAAAAGCAAGGAAAAGCAAGCAGTTTCAAAAGCATACAGCGCAAGAAAAACAATCAGTGCAAAAAAAGGAACTTTTGCCAATGGGAGGGCACAATTTCCATTTTGGTGAAAGGATGCAAGTAAGGAAACATCACCAGTCATAACGAAGGCAACTTTTGTTCAAGGAGGGTGAATTTCTAGTTTGGGTTGAGTGATACAAACAAGAAAACATTTCCTAACAGATAGACTTGCTAATTTCCTCATGAAGGGTACATTATTGACTTCGGGTTAGGGTTTACAAGTTAGAAACTTGCTCAATAGGTGGATGACTTGCTCAACAAGTCACTCAAGGTTTATTTAAGGATGCTTCCAACTCCATTTCTTAGTTTGGATTGTTAATGTGTTCATGTATTGTGAATATAGGCTTTGAAACTCAATGATGAGCCTTGGTTCCCTTGGGTGATGCAACCCAAGTCCCCATTCCCTACTCTTCTCTCTCTCCCATTCTTCATTGCAAATAACAGAGGACCAAGGAGCAACCATCTATATGATTCAACTCAAGATATGATAGAAGTATTCAACCATTAATGAAAATATTGCAGGTGTATCTATAAGATCCTGAGGTTTCCAGTACATGAATACATTTGAGGGTTTGAATCTCCAAGTCTCTCATTGATATTAGCTACTAAAATGAATTGTATTGTTGCATCATCTTAAATATTGATATATAGACTATTTATGGGAGTTATTTCAACATCCATGGTTGTTATTTGATGTTATAAACATGCTCTACAATTTTTATATCAATCTGAATCTTTATGGCTGAGTTTTGCATGGTTTTACCCAACCGAGTCTAGATTTGCACCTAGAATTGACTAGTTTTACCATAAGATGCATAATTAGACCTTTGGGACTCCAAATCCAATAATTCTTGTTGTGATGTGTTCTTAAAATTTTTATCTAAGTATTCAATGTCTGAAAAAGAGAATTCATAGCCGAATTCACTCATTTAGGAAACCCTGAATATGAAGCTAGTGAGTTGTCCTAAGTGCTAGTTTTACCATTGCGACCTTTAAAATAATTTTTAATTATTTATGATATGTATAAATCTGCAAATAATTATATATACTTTCAGGATAGAGTTCTAAAATCTTACTAATACTCTCTTAGCCACCGGTTGCTTGGAACTGCTAGTAAGGGTTTTTGTTTGCACCGGTTAGGGCTCCCAGAATCCTGGAAGTAGAATTCAGCCGAGATGATGTTCGAAACCTAAATGGGTCCAAAATTCAGATGCTTAGGAACCTGAACAAATAGTATCCTTCCCTGTCGTATTGATCCCACCTTTAAATCCTAGTTACACCCTCCTCAACTAGCTAATTTGCCCACTTATTAGCTAGTTATCTTAAAGTTTTTTTTGTTTAATTTATTGCAGCAGTGTTAGTGAGACTAGATATAATAATATATATTTATGTTTTAATCAACATTAGCTTGAAACATATAAACTTGGAAATTATGGTCATTTCCCCCTTTTCTTCGCAGTACAAAGATTAACTATATATGGAGGTGAGTGGGTAGCAATGGGGTTAATTCTTGAAAGAAGTTACTTGAATATTGTTGGATAAGTTTTACGCAATGGGGGATTTAAAATCAATGCTGATAGTGTGGAAATTCAACTTTAATTATTGAAGTGGGAATTTGAATGAGGGATAGAAGTGGGCATTGGATTCAATGATTGAAGTGGGTATTTGAATTAAAGGGAGGATTGGTAAATGAAATAAACATGCATTGGAAATGGTTTTACCAAATAAAATCTTTCAATGGAGATGTGTCACAATGAGATAGACTTATTTAATTGGATATTTGTGAGAATTTTGATCTACAACAATATCTAGGAGCCATAGAGAAACTCACAAATCGAATTACATGCAAAACCAACAAAAAACCATGAAAAGAGAACAATTTTACACAACTAGTGTGAACTGAAACTAGATATTATTTGACTGTCTAACATGTGAATATGTTAGTAATAGGTTTATATTACATCTTAAGTGGTTCGTGAGGCTTAGGAATCCCAAAATGACTGTACATGTGAAATTGGCCAAATTGGCCTCAATCCCCCCTAGGTGGGCCAAACTCGCTCCAACTTAGCCCAAATGGTCACGAATGGAGGTGTGGATGTGGATGAAGTGACTTGGAGCAATCATGACTCCTTGGCATGTGATGTGTAAAATAAGGTGAGTGAGAGGCTCTAGGTGGGCATTACATGCTCAAAACAGTCCAAAATTGGGCAAAATCCACCCCTAGCGCTCCTAGTCAACCACAAAGACCACATTCAATGCATGGGAGCACAACAACAATTGAGGGTGCACATGTGGAGTTTTATTGAGATGGAGCACGCATGTAGGTGTGAAAGCTCCAATTTAACTAGTTATTTTGCCCAATTAAGCTACCTAAGTCCAAACCATAGTGTATTAATGCACAAATGCAAATAAAATTGACTAGGGACTTGGACTAAGGTATTAAGGGGTTGGATTATTGTTCTAGCAGCCCCCCTTAACCAAAAACTTAGTACAGCTCATGAAATAAAGTGGGATGCCTTGGTAACAAAGGCTCAAGTCACCTCAATACGTAACAAAATTTGTATTTGTCCATGTGAAGTGAGGAAAAAAAGGAAAACCTCATGGGACAAAACCTTCCCTCAAGAATGGACATGGGGCTGAAACCTGCAAAAACATAGTAGATATCACCATCCATCACTCACTCCAAGCAAAAATCTCAAGTGAGTGAAGTTCTTCTCAGTGAAACTCTTGGTGAATATATAAACAATTTGCTCGGTGGATGGGCAATACTGCAAGGAAATCACTCTGTCATGCACTAAGCTCCGGATGTAGTGCATATGGATCTCAATATGTTTTGTTTTCTACCTCTAAACTGGATCAGTAGATATATTGATGGAACTTTTATTGTCCACCCAAATGTTGGTAGGAGAATCAATTGTGACACCAAATTCCTGAAGAATTCCTTGCAACCAAACACATTGTGTGCCTGCATTCATTGCTTCCCTATACTTAGCCTCTGCTGAAGAAAGAGAAATTGTATGGTGTTTCTTACTAGACCAGAAAATAGGACCTTCAGCAAGCATGCAAACAAAACCTAAATCTGATTTTTGTTTAGTGGGATCTCCAGCCCAATCTGAATCAGAAAATCCAGCTAGTTGAAGTGAAGAACTAGCTGCATACTACACCCCGAAGTTCTTTGTTCCTTGGACATATTGGAGGATTCTTTTGGCTGTATTCCAATGGATCTCATGTGGCTGGTGCATATACCTTTCTACAACACTTACAACATAAGATAAATCAGGTCTTGTGTGTAGGGTACAGCAAACTACCAACTAGCTTCCTATACAATGTACAATCCACCAAAGGAGAATTGTCAAATTCACCTAGTTTAATGCCAGAAAGGAAAGGGCACTTGGCTGCCTTACAATCAGCCACGTTAAACTTATTTATCAGGTTTGAATCATACTTTAGTTGACTCAGTAATATTCCTCTCTCATATTTCTCAATTTTCAAACCCAGAAATTGCCTTAGCAATCCTAGATGTGTCATAGCAAATTCACTGTGTAAGGATGCCTTGATTGATCCAATCTGAGTGTTGCAGCTCCCTGTAATCAAGAGGTCATCTACATAAATTACAATAACCTGAAATACATTACAAATATTCTGCAAATATACATTTGGATCAGATTTTCATCGAATAAACCCAATTGAGAGAAAGAAAGCATCCATTTTTGCATACCAAGCCCTAGGGGTTTGCTTGAGTCCATATAGTGATTTCTTCAACTTGCAAACAAGTGAAGGATCCTCTTGGAAACCTTCAGGTTTATGCATGTATATCTCCTCCTATAGCTCACCATGTAAGAATGCACTCTTGACATCCATATGGTGCACTTTCCAACCCTTACTAGCTGCAATTGCTAGAACTAGTCTCATTGAATCCATCTTTGCAATTGGTGCAAAGGTTTCAGTGTAGTCCACACCATGGACTTGAGAGTAGCCCTTAGAAACTAATATGGCATTGTGCTTCACATCTAAACCATGAGAAGCATGTTTGGTTTGAAAGATCCACTTACATTGAACAAGCTTCCTCTTGGGAGGAAGGGGAACCAATTCCCATGTTTCATTCTCTTGGAGAGAATGGAATTCTTCTTCCATTGATGATTTCCATCTTGGTTCATTACAATATTTTTGATATGACTGTGGATCAGATCCAATCAGAATATAAAAATGCTCATCAAGGGCACTTTCACTTGCATAGGAAGCATTGTTAGATTGAGATCTAGTCTTCCTAGGCTCTAGGGGATTGCTTGCCGATTCCCCCGTAGCTTGTATGATTTTTCAGCCCACTTGGGCCTTAATGGTGACTCATCTACAAAAATGTCATCTAAAGCCATATAAATATCAGAATTATCACAAAATACAGAGCATGAATCATCAATTAATTCATCAAGGTGTCGGGGAGAAGACAATTCCCCTAGTACAAGCTCAAAATATGGTATTGGTTCCTCTTCGAATTGCACACTCCTCTCAATGAAAATATTGAGTATGGATGTATCAAAGAGTTTGTAACCTTTTGTATCCTCACCATATCCAACCATTATGCATTCCTTTCTCTATGACTGCAAATCCCTCCTCTTTTCTGAAGGGATTCGAGCCCATGCTCTTGATCCAAAAATCCTAAAATTTGAGACATTTGGTTTATGGCGAAAACAATGCCTCACAGGGAGTTTTTCCTTTGACTGATTTGTGGAATGCCCTGTTTTGTATATGTGCAACACAATTAATAGCCTCATCCCATATCTTGGGGCTTAGATCCCTTGCCTTAATCATGCATGTGTCCATCTCCTTGAGAGATCTATTTTTCCTCTTTGCCACACCATTTTGTTGTGGTGTGTAGGTAGTTGAATGTTGCATTTGAATGCCACATTCCTCACAAAGTTTCTGCATATTTTTGTTGACATACTCCTTCCCATTATCAGTCCTAAGTATATTTATCCTATTCCCACTTTTATTTTGTACTAAGGCCTTCCAAATCTTCAATTGTTCAAAGACTTCGTATTTCAATTTTAGGAAGTATACCCAACAGAATATCAAGTAGTCAACAATGAATGTGAGTACATACCTTGATCCACCATAGGAGGGAGTGGGTAGAGGACCAATCAGGTCTGAATGTACCAATCCAATAGGTTGTGATGCTCTCCTTGCCTTCCCCTTCTCATAGTCGCGCTCTAGATGCTTCCTAACCACACGGCCAATGCAAGCTCCATTTGATGATTTGATTGGAGGAAGTCCTTCCACCATCTCATCCTTGTGTAGAGCTTGGAGATACTTGTAGTTCATTTGTCCAAACCTTTCATGCCATATATTGGAAGTCTAATTGGCATGAGAGAGGAGCGCTTGTTCAGTGGAACTAGGGAGAAAATTTGAGAACTTGTACATCCTCTCTTGGTGGTCTGCATACCCAATTTCCACAACTTGGTTGGATGAGATTTCTGCAATATCTACTAAGTTAGGAGTGAATGTCACTCTATTGGATTATCCTGTATGAGTCATTTGATAGACTGACATCAAATTTGCTTCCAAGTCTGGTACATAGATCACACCACTAAAGTAACCATGCTCCAAATCAATCCTACCAATTCCCTTGGTCTGGATTTCATAGTCATCTCCCATTCGAACTATTACTCCAGCATTCAAATGCATGGAGGAGAAGAGCTGTCTGGTGGAAACCATGTGTCTAGATTCCCCTGAATCAATGCTGAAGGTTGAGGATTTAGAAGTACATGTTACCAAGGCATGGCATTTCTCCTTGTTGTCTAAACTGGAGGTTCCATCTTTCTTCCTTGTGCCATCTAGGGCAAGGATGTTGTTTTTCTCCAGCAGCTGCGCCATCTGATCATTGGTTTTCTTCATGCATGAGTTTTCTGGATGCCATCCTTTATGGTAATATGTGCATTTTGTTTTCTCTTTCCCTTTATTTTCCTTCTTCTTAGTAGGATTCGAACCCCCATCACTGGATTTGGGTTTTTAAGATTTCCTCTTCTTTGGCTGCTTCAAATTCTTTTCCTTCTGCTTTCCCTTGGAGGCATTCAAAAAAACCATGGCCAAAGATTTATCCTTAGCTTTGATGGTGCCCATTTGGACTAGCTTGTCTTTCTCCTGGATGAGGGACTCCATGAAGCTAGCTAGTGTTGGCATCTGCCAGTTTCGAAGTGTCAATTTTCCCAAATGGAAGGTGCTTACAAACACTAAAATTATGGGCCTAACTTCAAGAGGATGGGTAGTATCAACTAGTCCTCTTTCTTCTCAATACCACATTGCTTTGGATGAAGCACTAGAGACTTAAACTTCATGAAGAACTCCTGGATAATTTCAAAATGCATTGGGCTCAATCTTATGAGCTTGTTTTCAAGCTAATGTCCTCTCAATTCATCAGTTTTCCCAAAGAGAGATTCTAGTTTAACCCAGAATTCATTTGGGGTTTTCAAACTGTCTATATGAAATAAGAGCTCTCTTGAAATACTCAATCATAGCAATCCATAGGCTTCATCAATTCTATTCAAGTACTTGGATTTCTCTACAACAAAGTTTGGCTCCACCTCTGTGCCCATGGTAAATCTGTAGAGACCCTTGGATCTCAATTGAATAACCATTTCTTCCTTCCAATCGAATAAATTTAAGGGGGTAAGAAATATGTGGGTTTCTTTCATTTTTTCCTGCGCTAATGGTGAGAAAATCGTTTAAAGTCCTGTAAAAAACACTCAATTTAATATAGAATTTCTCTAAAAAATACAGCTCAAGCGCTCAATATTGATCTGCAAATCACTAAAATCCACTCAGCTCTAATACCATGTGATAATTTTGATCTATAGCAAGACCTAGGAGCCTTATAGAAACTCACAAATCGAATTACATGCAAAACCAACAAAAAACCATAAAAACAGAACCATTTTACACAACCAATGTGAACTGAAACTAAATATTATTTGATTGTCTAACATGTGAATATGTTATTAATAGGTTTATATTACATCTGAAGTGGTTCATGAGGCTTAAGAAGCCCAAAATGACTGTACATGTGAAATTGGACAAATTGGCCTCAATCCCCCCTAAGTGGGCCAAACTCACTCCAACTCAGCCCAAATAGTCATGAATGTAGATGTGCACATGGCTGAAGTGACTTGGAGTAATCATGACTCCTTGGCATGTGTGGGTGTGCAAAATAAGGTGAGTGACAGGCTCTAGGTGGGCATTAAATGCTCAAAACAGTCCAAAATTGGGTTAAATCCACCCCTAGCGCTCCTAGTCAACCACAAAAACCAAATTCAATGAATGAGGGAACACATGTGGATTTTGACTGAGACGGATCACTCATGTTGGTGTGAAAGCTCCAATTTAACTGGTTATGCCCAATTAAGCTACCTAAGTCCAAACCATAGTGTATTTAATGCACAAATGCAAATAAAATTGACTAGGGACTTAAACTAAGGTACCAAGGGGTTGGATTACTGTTCTAACAATATTGTATATGAATATTTTGTAGGTAAGTTTTGACTTGACTGTAGTGCACCATTTTCAGTTTCATGTCCCCTTGGATGTTTCGTTTTTGTTTTATGGAAAAGATGGTACCAAAAAATTGAATATATTGGGATTCTATTGATTTTTTAAATTTAAAACTTTCACTCTATTGTTATTCGTGCTTATGATATGTTAATATTGTTAGGATATTAAGGCACTTGGGATTTAGTTAAGATCAACTTGGTATAATGTATCTTTAGGTAAATTGTGTTTCTTTAGTATGCATTTGTAGATATGTAATCTGGCAGTCATGATAAGTAATAGATATAGAGTGATATAACTCCTCATTCTAACCTTGATCTTAACGACCATTTTTCTATGGTTTAACACTTGATTGGTCCATGATCTCTTTTTAAAGAGCATGAAGGGTCATTTTCTTGATGTCGATTGTGAGAAACTCATTTGTAACATTCTTTTTCTTTTGCATAATAATATTGCCTCAAGTGGCTATTTGGTTGGGTTCGTGGACTATTTCCCTCTTCTAGGGTTTTAACCATGTAAAAACCCGGTGTGTTGATCTATGATATGTTTGTGTGAGTGGCTACTTAAGGTGTTTTATCTTTTAAAAATATCATGTGTTAGTTGAACATGGTATTAGAGTTGTAAATAGTATACCTCTGAACCTATTAAAATGGTTGTATCTTGGGCAAACAAAAACCTTTTTCAGTGAAACAAAAAACATTCCAACAAAAAGCAATGCTCTAGACACAATGGAATAACTCTCTTGGCCTAGAATTGCACAAAAATGTCAAACCCAAGAATCCTGTGATTCCCTATGCAACGCCGGTTCAAGATCTCGATCATCAACATAAGTGAAACCTCATAAGAGCTCTAATACCATGTGAATCAACATTTTCCAACCATGTGGCGACTTGGATATTTTTTATTCATTTATTCAAAAGGGGGTAACTTTGGAATCTGAAGTTATTTTTTAGTGTTGTTTTTTTTTAACTTCTTAGAATTTTAAGAGATCTTTGCATCCATGACATAAATTTCTACATTTAAATCCATATTACTTGTGTATTGAAATATGCCCACTCCATGTGATATTCTACTTACCATTACTAACTATTTCTCATGAAAATCCCATATAGAGGATGTTCTAGAAGTAGGGGACTTTATCAGATTGCCATGGGAACATAAGCTGAACCCACTGATGATGATAATAAAATAAATTGGGACAATAAATGTGAAGAATCCCGTGGATTAATCAAGATGTCAATTTCTAATTATTTATGATTCCATCTTAAAGGAATTAATGAACCAAATACAACTTGGGATAAATTGGAAACATTTTTTGGTAAACACAATGAGATTCAAGGTCACCAACTTGAAATTGAATTGATTACATTGAATACAAGTGATTTCTCTTGCATTCAAGATTATCTCTCTAAGTACGAAACCATTAGACGATTAGTTAAAGAATGCAACATAAAAAGGAAAAACAATAAATGTATTTTTCATATTCTTTCTAAACTTAGGCCTGCTTATTCTATTTTTATATATACCTTTTACTCCATGAAACAATCTATAGGGGTTCACTATATAGAACCCAATCTTGATTCTTTTTGTGATTCCTTGATTAGAGAGCAAGATAAGCTCATACATCTTGGAGTAATTAGCAATGCCAATATATTTAAAAAATCTTTAGTGGCACAACAGAAGGAGAAAACCAAGAATCCCATGAAGCAACATCCTTGCAAAATAATAAGCAAAAAAGGGTCCCAAACCCACTCAACTAGCTCATCTTTCCAATGGTGACAAGGGAACCAAATCAAAAGGTAAGAAGACTAAACACCATTGCAAGTTTTGTAAGGAAAATGGTCATGTGAAATCCAAGTGTTTCAAGAATATGACGGCCTTGAAAGCAACAATGAACAAGCACAACATCAACCTTTATTCATCTTATGACTCTATAACTCATTGACATGCACTTTGTGCTTTTTGTTTTTCCTTAAGTGCATCTTCTTCCTCTGCTTTTAATGAGTGTCTCATTGATTCTTGAGCATTTTAATGTTCTAAGATCTAGAACAGTTAAGTTAGATGATGGTCATTTCAATGATATATTGTGTGTCCCAAGAATTTTCTGGAATATGCTGTCATTCTATCAAATCACCCATTTTGGTGAAGGATGATAGTGGGGATGAAAATCCACCTCCACTTGCTCATTTTGCACCGGCACAACTACTTCCTCAATGGCTTTGTTTAACATGTGAAGTCATTGATGGTATTTCCAATGATCCCAGGAATCAATGTTGAATACATTCTCAGTTCCCACAAGCCACTTCTCTTTTGGATCAAGATTCAATTAATCATGATCCAGAGACATCTGCAAAAGCTTCAGACCATCGATATTGGGATGCACCTATGAATGAAGAATATTGTTCCTGAATAAAGAATGATACTTGGTATATTTTACCTATTATGAAAGGAAGAAAACTTGTTAGATGCAAATGGATCTATAGAACTAAGTATGCATTAGATGGAATTGTTGAAAGACTAAATCTAAGGTTAGTTGTCTAAGGATTTTCCCAAGTTGAAGGAATTGACTATAATGAAACCTTTGGTCCTATAACCAAAATGAACTCCATCTTCCTTGTTCTTTCCCTTGTCGCCCTACATAAATGGGAGGTACATCAAATGGATGTCGAGTTTTCCTTCTTGCATAGGGTTGCATAAATAAATTTACATGGAAAAACCTCCTAGATATGTTCATAATGACTCTAGCCTTGTATGTCGCCTTAAAATATTCCTATATGGCCTTAAGCAAGCTCATCAATCATGGTATGACAAAATGCCATAGCTTTCTCCTTGACACTAGTTTATCTAGATGCCATGCTGACCACAATGTCTATACCAAGAAAGTTGTAAACCATCTCATCATCCTTGTTATTTATGTTGATGACCTTATTCTTACTGGTAATGACCATAAACTTTTAAGCCATGTGAAATATACCCTTAAGAAGACTTTTGAAATGACAAACCTAGGAAATTTGCATTATTTTCTTGGCCTCTAAGTCTTGAAATCCATAGAAGGATTTTCTTTCTCAATCTAAGTATGCATGTGACCTTCTCCATCGCTTTCACATGGATGATTGTAAACCAACCCCATCTCCCTTCTAGTTTGGAGTCAAACTTTATTCCACTTGCATTTCACCCAAACTAGATTCTATCTTGTATCATCAACTAGTTGGTAGTCTCTTATACTTGACTCATACCCATCCTAATATTTCCTTTGTTGTTGGTCTTGTTTCCTGGTATATGCAAATGCCTCATGAAATCCCTTAGAAAGCAGCAAAAATGATGCTTCATTATATTAATGGTATAGTTTAGTTTGGGATTCATCACGGTTTAGGGGGGACTCCTTTACTGGTTGGTTTCACTTATTCATATTAGGATAGCAACCGTGATGATCATAAGTCTATTGCAGGTTACATTTTCAGTCTTGGTTCTAGACCTATCCCTTGGGATTGTAAGAAAACAAGATATTTCTCTTTCTTCAGCAAAAGCAGAGTATTGAGTTGCAGTTAATGCAGGTCAAGAAGCTTTGTGGCTTTGAAAAATCCTTTTAGAGTTTGGATTTGAGCAACAACATCCAATTACCCTTTGGTGAGACTATCAAAGTGACATCAATCTTGCCAAATATCCAATTCAACATCAGTGCAATAAACACATTGAGCTACATATGCGCTTCATTATAAAGTGTGTTCATGATTGTGTTCTCAAAGTGATATTTTTCCCTACAGATGATCAAGCTGCAGACATCTTCACAAATTCTCTTACATAAGTGAAGTTTTCTAAACTCCAATCTATGTTAGAAGTTCAGGACTTTGTCATTAAGGGGGAATATGCCCTAATTACTCCTTCCTTCTCCTATAGTGTCACTTTTGCAAATCCTTCAATCCTATTCCAAGTTGTTCTTAAGGGGGGATGTTAGGATATAAAGACACTTAGGAGTTAGTTAAGATCAACTTGGTATAATGTATCTTTAGGGAAATTGTGTTTCTTTAATATGCATTTGTACATATGCAGTCTAATGGTCATGATATGTTTTAGACATAGAGTGATCTGATGATCATTCTCACCTTGATCTTAGCAACCATTAATCTTTGGCTTAACACCTGGTTGGTCCATGATCTCTATTTAAAAAGCATGGAGGGTCATCTACTCAATGATTAATTGTGAGAAACTCATTTGTAACATTCTTTTTCTTTTGCATAATAATATTTCCTCAAGTAACTAATTGACAGGGGTCGTGGACTGTTTCCCTCTTCAACGGTTTTAACCACATAAAAACCTAGTGTGTTGATCTGTGATTTATTTGTGTGAAGGATTTCTCAAGGTGTTCAATCTTTTGTAAATATCACGTGTTAGTTGAACATATACCCTCTTAGGATTCATGAGTGTAATTTTTTTTAAATAATTTTTGTCCATATCATTAAATCGTATATTACAAATTTACAAAAAAAATGGCTAACCACCTCATAGTGTCTCCAAAGTTCTCATATTCTCCCTTGAACTATAAATTTGGAGTTGCTAGCACATTGTGAGACTCACCAAGGTTCTACAAGGTCTAAGACCCTCTAAACAACTATAATGACTATTTTGTAGAAAGGTCTTCAAAGTTCAAACCATGTGCATCTCATAACAAATCCAATAAAGCCTCGTTGATAAGTTTATGCTTGAACATGAAAAACTCTTGTATTAAATATTATTATACGTTCTTACTACGTCTATATGTTTGATCAAGTAATGGTTGATTCAATTGTATTACGTAGTATGTTAATGTTCAATATAGATGTTTATAATGGTGCAATACTAAAGGATACACGCCCAATACATTTTGTAAGCATGATAATTGCAACATCATTCCCATTCAATAATAAAATAAAGATATTAAACATATCTTGCCACAAAAGAAGTAAAATCGGTGTATTTATATTCTTTGTCACTTGCGTAGACACTGTTGCAATATGTCTAGGAGTCCTTTTATCATAACACTCAGAGAGTGTTGCAATATGTCAAGGAGTCCTTTTATCATGACACTTAGCATTCAATAGGATTTATATGTAAATCCAATAGAAAATAAATATTTGAAATTCTTCAATTTAATGGGAAACATCATCACTAGCCCTTTCAATATCACTACCACTGAAAAATCGTAAATTTTTCTTTGCCTCTTGTGGTTACATGATATTCATTGGATATTATAAATCCTCAAAGCACCATTTCAAGACGAAAAAACATAGATCTATTTCAAGGAAAAATTTAGGGCCGAAATTCAGTCCATGGGTTGTTTTTCCATGTTTTTTTTCAAAAAAAAGATTTGTCAATTTGCATTTTTTGAAGGTCTGTTTCACCCAATTTTGATGGGGTGAAAAATTTTCACTTTAAAAATCACCATATTATTATATAAACTATACTGAATCCTTAGAAGTTGAAATATTTTTAGAAAAATATCGCCAAATATTTTATAGCTGACATTTTAAGAATTTATAAGATTTGCCAAGGTTTATACACTTTTAAATAAGTATGAATCCTTAACAATTTCCTTAATCTATTTGCTCAATGTCTCATTTTGAATCATAAAAAACATTTCAATTTCTATTTGTCATATCCTTTTCAGGAAAGGAAATGGGTCAAGGATCTAACTTCTTGAATGATCTCAACATACTTCTATACACCGAATGTTAGATTCATGAACATTACCAAATTGTTGCCACTTTTATTCCAACATATTTGATAGAGGAAGGTGCATATATACAATAACTATTAATGATATTTGGACATAAAATTACTTTGTATATATGCTTATGTTGTAAACATAAGCACCTAAAATATATCTATCTTATATTATAGTAAAAACTTGTGCAAAACATTTTGGTGGTGTATAAGTTTTAATCAATAAGGAAAACACATTTTTATGAATATTTTCCAATTCATTAACCAAATACAATTACACCTTCTACTCCCTTAAATTTCACAATTCCCCTCAACAAACATGAGCAAAAAAATACAATGGATTCCTTTTCAAGCATTAAAAATATCCAATGTAACATTAAAAAAAGGGCAACAACCTCCTATAAATCAACATAGCTTCCTTTCAAAGTTCCCTTTCCCAGTTTTGTGGTTATGCTAGTTTATCATATCAAGTGGCCTATAGACAATTAGATGTCCCAACATATATTGATCCACATCTATAAATATAAATAGTCATAAATACACATGATGATGAATCATAAAGATCACTTCCATAGGAAAAGAGACTTTAACATAATTAAAACATCAATTAGAAAACAATAAACTAACACATCACAACATATTATGACTCAAAATCACCAATTCTACACACACCACAACTTTTTTTTTCTTTGAAAAATAACTATACTTTATTAATGTGTATGTAAAAGTAGATCAACAGAAAATAGCATTTTCCAACACATAGTCATAATATAGTTTAGTGGCCATAATATCACCACAAGAGAAAACCATGGACAAAAGACTTGGTCCAATAGGAAAATGGAAGAACAAAAAGGCAACAGACTAGAGAAAGAATTTGGTTGTACAATGGAACAAAGAACTGGACAATAAAAAATCTCCAAAGAGGAAGACCAAAAATAGTCTGAGTCGAATATATCCTAGAGACTACCCTTCGTAGCTAGAGAATCAACAAACCAAAAATCAAAATAGATGAATCCCTTTGAGGTGCAGAGGGCCCTCTTTGATAACACATCTACCCGATAATTCTGCTCCCTATAAATGTGGGAGAAAGAGATGTTTTGAAAACCATCAATCAAAAGTCTGATTTTTTCCATCCATGCCACAAGGTAAATGAACCTAATATTCTGAGAGTTATTGTCCCAATCAATGATAACACTAGAATCCCCCAAAATCTGGATCCCATCCAAGCCAAGACATCAAGCAAATAGATGGAGGACCCATAAAGATAATAGCTCCCCCTTTGTGTTGGAACTAGTATCACAGTTCATCCATAAATTATAATAACAAAGATCATCAATCTGGAGGATAGCCCCAGCCCCACACTATGAGGAATCCTTTTGGGAGGCCCCATAAAAAAACCCACAGTTTTGTGAGCAGGACACAACTCTTTAGGAATCTTGGGCATTGGAGGAAGCCTTCCAATAGAGGTTTGATCCTGCCCTAAGTCCCAAAACTCCTTCAATGCCTTTAGCTCTGCATGAAGGCCAATTAGCCGAATGTACTCAAATATTTTCTTATTCCTGCAATGCCATATCTCCCAAATGGTGAAACAAGGTAAAGTATACCATAGAGGATACTTAATTTTCCAGCCAATGAAGCATTCCGATAAAGAAACCCCACCCCAACATAACTAAGACTTTAACAAGCAACCAACAACCTGCCAAATAGATTTAGAAAAACAGTAGGAGACAAAAAGATGGAAAGTAGATTCTTCATCCAAGCCACGGAGAAGACAAAGATTTGGACCAGTGAAACCTATTTTCAGTATATTGTCCTAGGACATGATATGGTTTTCCAGCGCCAACTAGCAGAATAAAAGAATACGATATGGCACCTTCTGTTGGTTTTTCAACATTAAGCTAGCATTATTAGGATCTTTAACTGAGAGAATAACAAGTACAACAATCAAACACAAGAGACAATGAACACAGTGTTTTTCCTCGGGGAAACCATAAAGGAGAAAACCCCGCAACTTCCTCAGAGATAGAATCAACACCAAAACAGTAAGTGATATCTCGACAGCAGTAATCTTCTTCTTGTCTAGCCCCAGTGTCTTGTTCTTCCTCAACTATGTGCTACACTTGAGTGTGGATGAGTTGTGTGATAAATAGAGACTCCAGTTTTCTATTTATACTAATCCCGACATGACTAAAACCCTACCAAGACCGACCTCTACTAGGAGATTCTAATAACCCTAGTGCCCTGAAACTACAGGGACTTTAACTCTTAGACAATCGGAGCGTTACCCACTATGACTGGACATGACTTGTTTACATTATTTATCCTCCCGATCGGAACATTGGGGCATGACAATATGACTCAATTACATTATAGATACATCCCGAAATAAACATCGGGTTACAATACATAAGATACATAGATGAATACATTCCGAAGTTACAAATACATCAACACTCCCTCTTAACTAGGAAGGTATTCTTTCGACATAATTTTCAGCACTGGTCTTCTTCTCTGTATCAACTAGATCATCTTGTCATCTGCATCTCAAGTCTTATGAGTCTTCAAGTCATCTTCATCTTCAAGTCATCTTCATTCTTCGAATTTGGATCATCTCTCGATCTTGATCATCATGGGACATCATCACTGGATCTGGATCATCATTGGTCATCATCACTGGATTTGGATCATCACTCGATCTGGATCATCACTGGTCATTATCACTGGATCTGGATCATCACTGGGCATCATCATTGGATCCGGATCATCACTCGATCTGGATCATCACTGCTGGATCATCATCACTGGATCTCGATCATCACTCGATCCGGATCATCACTGGCAATCATCATCATGGGTACTATCTTGTGATTCTTCTCCTCACAAGAAGTTCTACAGAGCTAGCCCTTTTTCATGCTAGTTGTAGGCCTAGGCTCCATGCAGGTCTTCTTCAACGCTTATATCTGACACTAAGTCAGAATGGCCCACCCAGCACTTACATCTGACCTACTCGTCAAAAAGGCACGCCCAGCACTCACATCTGATCATGTAGGAACCAATCCTATAATCATATCAGAAAGGCCCAACACTCACATTCACCAGCATGATAGGAACTCAAACTACTATCATCTGTGAAATGGCTCAGCACTTACAACCACCAGCATGATAGGAACCCAAACTACTATCATCTGTGGAAAGGCACAACACTCACATCCACCAGCATGGTAGGAACTCAAACTACTACCACATGTGAAAAGGCACAACACTTACAATCACCAACATGGTAGGAACTCAAACTACTACCATTTGTGAAAAGGCACAACACTTATAATCACCAGCATGATAGGAACTCAAACTACTATCATCTGTGAAAAGGATCAGCACTTACAACCACCAGCATGATAGAAACTCAAACTACTATCATCTGTGAAAAGGCTCAGCACTTGCAACCACCAGCATGATAGGAACCCAAACTACTATCATCTGTGGAAAGGCCATTGCACTTACATCTGATCATGTGGGAACACATCCCTCAGTCACATCAGAATGGCTCTCAGTCCTAGACTGAGGATTCCCGGTACCTCACCAGTTAGCTCCATTCAAAGAATGGTGGTAGCCCTTATATCCGACACCAAGTCAGAATGGCCAGCACTCATATCTGACATGGGAGGAACCTAATCCTTTAGCCATGACAGAATGGCTCAGCCCTTACATCTGATCAAGTGGGAACACATCCCTCTATCACATCAGAATGGCCATGCACTCATATCTGATCATGTGAGAGAACATCTCACAGTCATATCAGAACGGCCCTCAGTCTTAAACTGAGTTTTCTTGGTACCTCACCATGCAACTCCATTCCAAGAATTGAAATAGCCCTTATATCTAATCATGTAGGAACCAATCCTACAGTCATATCAGAATGTCTTAGCACTCACATCTGACATGGAAGGAACCAATCCTCTCACCATGACAGAATGGCTCAGCCCTTACATCTGACCTACTCGTTAGAATGGCTATGGATCTCAGCACTCATATCTGTCATGGAAGGAACCAATCCTCTCACCATGACAGAATGGCTCAGCCCTTACATCTGACCATGGAAGGAACCAATCCTCTCACCATGTCAGAATGGCTATGGGACTCATTACTTTCCCTTGGAGGAAACCTCAATCTGGAGAACACCAAGCTTCTCCCTGAAGTACTCGAACTTCACTCTAACCAATGGCTTCGTCAATACATCAACTATCCATTCCTCCGTCGTAACATACTGGAGCTTCACTGCTCCCTTCTGCACCATATCCCTAATATAGTGATACTTGATCTCGATATGCTTCGACTTGTCATGGAACACTGGATTCTCTGACAACTTCACACAACTCTGGTTGTCACAATGTATACAAGTAGCATCCAACTGGAGATCAAATAAATCAGATAGTAGCTTCCGCAGCATACTACCTCACAACTAGTTGAACAAGCTGCGACATACTCTGCTTCAGCTGTACTCAGTGCCACACAGGATTGCTTCCTGCTAAACCAAGAGAGCACACCTGATCCCATACTGAAGCAACACCTTGAAGTACTCTTCCTATCGATGGCACTGCCTCCCCAATCTGAATCAACATAACCCTCCAGGTTAATCTTTTGATTCACATCGTACTTGAGCCCATAATCAACTGTACCCTTCAGGTACCTCAGAATATGCTTTGCAGTAATCAAGTGAACATATCTCGGATCTATCAAGAACTGGCTCAAGGTGTTCACAGTAAAGCAAATGTCTAGTCTCGTGTTTGTTAGGTACATCAATGACCCAATCATCTGATGATACATCGTAGCATCAACCGACTCTGATGAAGCATCACTTAATAGCTTCAGGTTCGATGCCATAGGTGTGGCCATAGCCTTACAGTCCATCATCCCAAACCTCTTTAGGATCTCTACTGCATACTTCCCTTGTCCAAGGAAGATTCCATTTGTACTCTGCCACACCTCCATACCTAGAAAGTAATGCATCACACCCAAGTGCTTCATCTTGAACTCAGCAGCAAGCTTTCTCTTTGTATCAACAATCAACCCATATGTACCTGTCACAAATAGATAATCTAGATATAGTAGAAGCATCACTGGGTTGCCATCTTCAACCTTGTAGTAAAGGTTGGAATCTGCTTTACTCTTGGTAAAGCCCAAACTAGATAGAAAACTATCAATTCTGTCGTACTAGGTCCTGGGTGTCTATTTCAAACTGTACAAGGCTTTCTTCAATCTGCATACATGAGACTCTCTGTCATGTGTCTCAAAACCGAGTGGTTGTTCTACATACACTTCCTCTTCTACTACACCATTCAAGAAGGCAGTCTTGACATCCATCTGGTGTATCTTCCATTTCAACACTGCAGCCAAAGCAAGTACTGATATGATGGAAGTGTATCTGGCTACAGGTGCAAATGTTTCTTCATAGTCTATTCCTTCTTTCTGAGAGAAACCTCGAGCCACAAATCTTGCCTTATAATTTTCAATGCTACCGTTTGCAGCATGCTTGATCTTATAGATCCATTTGGAAGTTACAATTGACTTCCCTTCTGGTCTTGGGACAACATCCCACACATCATTCTTCATGATCAATTGATATTCTTCGATCATAGCATCCTTCCATTCTTTTCGTTCTGCCGCTTCTTAATAATTGGAAGGTTCTTTATCAATGAAATCACATAGTAAAGCTACATACCCAGAGCAGGATCTGGTCCTCTTTCTTTCTCTGTGATTCTCTTCTGGAGCCCCATATCTTTTTGCACCTTGGATAAGTTCTTGTACCCAAGCAAGTTTCCTCTTATGAGGATTCTTCTCCAGAGGTGGATCTACAGGTCTTTGTGGTTCTTCAAATTCTCGATCTTCTTCTTGAGCTTCTTCATTCATGGTTGTATCATGGATTTTGGGTGCTTCTGCTTCTTTAGATTCTTCAGCAGGTATCTTTCTGGATTTGTTGTAAGCTGTGTCTTCATCAAATGTCACATCCCTGCTGATGTCAATCTTCTTGTATCCTGGGAAATAGATTCTGTAAGCCTTTGAGCTTTCAGAGTATCCCACGAAAATACCTTTCTTTCCTGAAGGATCTAATTTTGTCCTTTTCTCCTTTGGGATGTGTATGTACACAGGACAACCGAATATTCTGAGATGGTTGACTTCTGGTTTCTTGCCGGAGAAGACTTCTTCAGGAGTCTTGCTCTCAAGTACTTTATGTGGAGTACGGTTCTGTACATACACCGCTGTTCTGGCAGCTTCAGCCCAAAGATGCATAGGAAGATCTTGATCATGCAGCATTGCTCTTGCAACTTCCATGATAGTTCTATTCTTCCTTTCTGCAACCCCATTCTGTTGTGGATTATAAGGAGTGGACAACTCCCTCTTAATCCCCGAGTCTTTGCATAGCCTCTTGAATTCATTTGAAGTGAATTCTCCGCCATTGTCTAATAGAAAGGTCTTGATCTTCTTTTCAGTACGGTTCTCGATCAAGGATTTGAATTCCATGAATTTACTGAATACTTCGTCTTTGTTCTTCATGAAGTAAACCCATGTCTTCCTATAAAAATCATCAATAAAAGAAACATAATATGCATACCCGCTTAGTGAGCTTGATGACATAGGACCACATACATCGGAGTGGATGATTTCCAAGATTCCTTTTGTTTTGCTTTTGCTACTTGGAAATGTCTTCTTTGTGTTCTTTCCCTCACATCCTTTGCAGACCCCATCATGTTTTGCTTGGATTTCTGGAAGACCTTCAATAGCTTTGCTTGCAATAAGTAGTGCTCTGTAATGCAGATGTGCAAGCCTTCTATGCCAAAGTTCATTTGGCTCTACTATGTCATGGACTAATGCTTGTTCTGGATGGCCCTACAATTTGTACAATCCTCCTTCTTGTTCTCCAATCACTACCACATCATCAATAGTCTTTCCTCTAGGCCACATAATGACTTGACCATCTATGAATGCAACCCTCATTCCTTTTGCATCTAATGCTGATATGGAGAGAAGGTTCTTCTTGAGTCCTGGCACAAACAATACTTCTTTCATTGTTAGAGACTTACCAAAGTCTACTTTATATGAAGATTCCCCACTACCTTTTATTGGATATTGGTAGTCATCTCCTAGCTTCACCTTGTGAGGTGATTCATGTTCTGATAGTCTTACAAAAGATTCCTTGAATCCAGTCATATGTTTGGAAGCCCCACTGTCTATAAGCCAATCATCACTACCATGAGTAATGTTACCTCTGAGAGAGGAAATCAAGACATATTCATCCTCGCTTGAAGAATCTTCACTTTCATATCTAGATCTCTTCTTGGATGGTTCATCATCCTCTACAACATGAGCATGATGTCTTCTTTTGTTCCCCTTCTTCTTATGAGAGTGGACCTCGTTCTTAGTACAGTCTTTTGCAAAGTGTCATTTTTCATCACATGCATAACATCTTAATCTAGATAGGTCCTTTCTATTGTGATCCTTGGAATAAGAGTTCTTACCTTTGGAGTAATGAGGATTTCTTCTTCCCTTCTTGGAGTGAACTATGAGGGCTTGATGTTCACTTCCCATATTCTCTTCTCGGGCTGCTATCCGAGCTTCTTCTTGAGAGCATTATTCCCATAGTCTGCTGAACTTGACTAACTTCTTTCTTGCACAAATTCCTTGGATGAAAGAATCCCATGACCTAGGAAGTCCATTCAGTGTTGTCATTACAATCTCTGCATTCTCCACTTCTTCATCTACAGCTTCTAATTGTTCCTTGATCTGAGAAACCCTTGTGAAGTAGGACTGGATAGTCTCTGCATTATGAATCTTCACATTCTTCAGTTGATTCCTCAGAGTCATCTTTCGGTTTATGTTCTTCCCTTCAAACAACTTGGTTAGGGCATCAAACATAGCTTTAGGTGTCTTGAGAGAGGAAACCTGTGGGATAAGGTGATCCTTGATAGAATCAACAATGATCCTCTTTGCCATAACCATCTTCTTCTTATGTAATGCCTTTGCCTCATCTCCCTCTGGAACTGGAACCTCCTCATGGATGTAGGAGTCTAATTCATTCTCTTCCAAGACTAGGGAGATCCTATACTTCCAGGCTCAGAAGTTGTCAGCTCCCTCAAGATTTTCATCAATCTTGGTATGGTGAGACATCTTAAACTGAGAATCTCAAATGGAAATACAAAATATCTTAGATCTTACCAGGTCAAGATGTCGGATCTGAAACTTGAGCTGAAATCCTGCAGAGCTGGTTCAGGAGCAAATTAGGGTTTTGCTTTTTCAGATTTTTGTCCAACCAAATGCTTTAAAATTTGTCCCCAACTTCGATTTTGGGGAGGAGATCAATCTAGGCCTGGGCTCACTGAAAAATTCCTCTCCTGTGAAAAGCCCTAATTTCTGGCAGTAGTGACAGGTCCAAAACTGAAAAAACTCAGAATTGGATTCTGCTTCGACAGAAAGATGTGCCCTAAGGAGGAGAGTTATTCCACCTTACTTTTGTTGAAAATATGTGGAGGAAGATCCACAAACTAGGAATCCCTAGTTCCCGCAGCTGCACAGTGCCTTCTTCTCAGGTTAGCTCTGATACCATGTTAGTTTTTCAACATTAAGCTAGCATTATTAGGATCTTTAACTGAGAGAATAACAAGTACAACAATCAAACACAAGAGACAATGAACACAGTGTTTTTCCTCGGGGAAACCATAAAGGAGAAAACCCCGCAACTTCCTCAGAGATAGAATCAACACCAAAACAGTAAAAGCCCCAAAACAGTAAGTGATCTCCCGACAGCAGTAATCTTCTTCTTGTCTAGCCCCAGTGTCTTGTTCTTCCTCAACTATGTGCTACACTTGAGTGTGGATGAGTTGTGTGATAAATAGAGACTCCAGTTCTCTATTTCTACTAATCTCGACATGACTAAAACCCTACCAGGGGCGACCTCTACTAGGAGAGTCTAATAACCCTAGTGCCCCGAAACTACGGGGAATTTAACCCTTAGACAATCAGAGGGTTACCCACTATGACTGGACATGACTTGTTTACATTATTGATCCTCTCGATCGGAACATCGGGACATGCCAATATGACTCAATTACATTATAGATACATCCCGGAATAAACATCGGGTTACAATACATAAGATACATAGATGAATACATTCCAAAGTTACAAATACATCAACACCTTCCATGACCAAATGTTATGCCACCAAAAATGTTTCACATGGAAAATATCAGTAAGATGTTGATACACCAGCTTAGCCAAGATAACCCCCGAATCCTTGTTGTAAGACCACTTCAAAGTGTCAGGACCATCATTCAGTTTGATTGAATCACGTTGGAGACCTATGATATAGGCAGACCATTCGACCCTCATTGAACCATAAAGACCCAGTTGAACTGCAGTTATCCATCCTTGAGCTGATGTCTTACCAAAGGGAGACATTGCAATATGATACATAGTGAAATAACCTTTGCCATGCAGATGGATTAATAGATCTGAGGAAAACTGATAGTGAGAAGGGCCACAAATAATTGGGTCCTCTCCCACATGGATAAAATGACCGTCACCCACAACCCACTCCAATCAAGATACAAAGATTTTAAAGGACTGGATGAGGCCATCCCAGACATTTGAGATCCCTTGTCCTGGATTTTTGAAACAACGAATCCACTGAATAATTAATAATGATCGAATATATTTTTTTATGAATAACACTTCACCACAAACTGCTACCAGAGACGACCATCCAAAGACTTTTAGCCCTCAAAGCAAGCGAGAATAAATGCATGTTTTTGAGGCCCTAGCCTCATTTAGTCACAGGTCGAGCAATGATATCCAATCTTACCAGGTGCAATTTAGTTCTATCTAGGCTTCCAAACCATATGAAAGACATAATTTTCCTTTTAATTTCATTGATAACTGATTTAGGAACATTACATAAGGAAACCCGATAAACTGCCATGTTTACCAGCACAAGACGTGCTAGGATCAAACGAACCCCCCCAATGATAACCAGCACCAGCACCAATGTTTTATTCGTATATCAAACCTTTGCATTAACCACAACCATTCCCCAGCTTTATATCCATTAGGCTTTAAGAAATACCCAAGATAATGAGTACCTCCATCAAAAGGGTTGGACTTTACCTGTAACAAATCCTTGATCTCGAATAAGTCTAGTTTAGAAACTTCATTCACTAGGAGCACATACTTCTCAGTGTTAATAGACAAGACAAAGGCATTACAGAACTCTCTTATTAGATTATAATAAACAATCCATTATGCAGAAGAACCAATGCCAAAAATCAAGATGTCATCTAAGAATAGTAGAGGCGTAATGAAAATATTGTCACTTTTGTAGAGGCGTAATCGAAAGATTGTCACTGATCTTGATGCCGTTAATAATTCCTTTCACTTTGGCACTCATAATCATGTGTCTGAGGGATTCAATAACTAAGAGGAATAATAGTGGAGACAAAGGGATGACCTGCTGAAGCCCTCTTTCCGCAGGAAAAAAATATTTGGGGATACCATTCACCAAAACAACATATGACACCGTAGTGACACATCCCATAATCCACTTCATTACCCTATAAGGTAAACTATTTTGATTTAAAGTAAGCCTCAGGAATCCCCACGAAACTCTATCATATGCTTTGTTTAAATCTAGTTGTACAACACAAGCAAAGGATTTTTTTGTCTTAACAGTGTGAAATACCTCTTGAGCCACCCTAATAGCCTCTAGGATTTGTTTGTTTTCAAGAAAATCGAAGTGTTCTGCAGATAAGCCTCTCGAAAGTATGGGCTTCAGCCTATTTGCAATAATATTCGAAATGACTTTATAGACAAAATCACAAAGTGAGATGGTTCGAAAATCCTCCAGTCCCACAGAGTCATATTTTTAGGGATCAAAGCTACAAAAGTAGAGTTAATGACACATGTGATAAACCCATGAACCCTAGACTCTTCCACTCCTGATAGCAGGTCCTTACCCATCGCCTCGAAGTAGTCTAGGAACAGTCATTACAGGAAATTTCAATTTAAAATGAGCCTTCTAAAAATAATACAAATTCCATGTCATCATGTATCAACCAATCAAAATGATTTAAAATTTAAAAAGGGAGCACCTCTTAAACAATTTTTTAATATAAATTTGGGGATAGGTATCATAAAAAAAACTACTTTTTTTGTTCGTATTTTCGACATATCTCCTTGTGTTATTACTCAAATTTCGATTGGGAGAGCCCATTGGATGCGGAATTAAATTCCGCATCCAACAAGTACCCACTCGGCATACTTTTGACGGGCCCCGCTACCCCAAAAACAAGAAATACCTGAAAAAACGTGATGATGACATCCCAATTGAAATTTGAGTAATAACACAAGGAGATATGTCGAAAATACGAACAAAAAAGTAGTTTTTTATTTTCTTCCTCTAAAATTAATAAATATTATTTTATTAATTTTCCTTAGGAGGCTCATTTTGAGTTGAAATTTCCTCTAATGTCCATAGCCCACCCATACGGGCCGGGACTCTTGGAGCGAGCAGAGTCCATGATCACCCCTTTTAGTTTGGTTAAAGAGACCAGTAAAAATATCTCGTCGCCCTCCTCATCGGAAAATAGCTTGGGATACTCCTTAATGACCTTGATCTAATCTCCAACCAAGAAGTTTCCTTATGCATTGTAGTAGGATTTAAAGTGATCATGAGCCATCTTTGAGATTCCCTCTTGATCCTTGACCAAAAATCCACCCACACCTTTCAAAGCCCATATAGAATTTATATTTCTACGATGTTCAGCATAATTATGAAAAAAAATTGAATTCTTGTCACTCGCCTCAAGCCATGTAATACTGCTCTCCAGGAGGGCCTTTTCAAAAGAGATCTTAAGAATTTTCATTTTTTCCTACTCCAACTTCATAATCAAATCCAGATCCGGCTGTGACATAACCCCTTTTGAAAAAGATGCCTTGAGTTTACCGATCTGGGATTCTAAAGCTAGAAGAGCCTTTTGAACTAGATCAAGTCTTTTCTTATCCCAGCAAAATACCTCATCCTTCAGCTTGCCCAGTTTCATCATTATAAGTTCCATAGGAGAGAGAGAAGTTGGATAGTAAGGAGGAGAGTTATTCCTCCATCATCATAATTTGGGGGGGAGCCACTGAAACCGTTGGAGCCATCAACTATGGGTTCGATTCGTGGTTTACCTCATTACTAGGCATGGAAGGATTTGGGACACCCTTATAAAAAAAGAAGCACCAACCAGAGAAAATTCCCCCATCACATCCCCCTTTACTTCCATAGACTTTACCAATGCACTTTCTTGTTCATCTAGCGAAGAGACAAAATATGGTCTGAGAGAGTTTAACTTAATTAAAAAGGGCTGGTCCACCAGCAGTATAGGTTCAACAACAGATGTAATAGTGTCCTGAGGATCCAAGCTTCCAACACCCGAGTCATCAGACGACCAAGATTTCTCTTCATTAGATTCACGATTCGTCTTCGAACGGGACGATGTGCCATTTTCCCATATGGCCCATCTCCTTGCACTTTGTGTTATGGAAGGGTATCCCCCTGTAATACAGTGGCTGGGAGAAAGACTGACCACGTCAGTCGATCCCAATATTTTCGTGTAAACCCTTATGCATGTCAATTTCCACCAAAATTCTACCCAATCTCTTGTATGCCCTGAACAACATCTCAGGATCCAGGTGGATGAACCGTCCCAAGTGATCTCGAGTGGTTATTAGAGCTTCATGGTTCCAGAAAACTAGTCGTAAATATGGAAATAGAACCCAAATATGGCAAAAATTTAGACCCTCCGTCACAGGGTCGAACCCATAATGCCACCGACGCAGCATCAAGCTTCCATGTCCTTTAAGCCAGTTTGTTTTAAGGACAAATTAGAATGGGATTTTGCCCTAAAAATGAAGCCATACCATCCTTTCTGAAACACATAGATAGTGGGACTGTGCCCCAGGATAGGACCCCAAACAACGGCTACCCAAGCCTCAATGCCCTTGTAGTTCATATCCTTATAGCTAAATTTCCCCACAAACCCATGCAAGGTCATCCCTATGACCTCTTCCAACCCAATGCCTCGGCTCAAAGACATCTTGTCTTCATCCTAAAAAAGATTTCACTTACGAAATTTAGCACTACTATATTTCTTTGTGGGTTTGCTTCTAAAAATGTGAGAGGACTCACCACCCCGCATCCCCTTCGGGTCAACAGATGGGCGTGAAGACAAGGAGCAGTCAATATCATTGACCCATAACTTAATTCCCACTGATACCAAAGTTTTACCTAGAAGACCACCAGTTTCGGCCGCTACAACATCCTGGATAATAATAGCCGGAGAGTTACTCCCAGGATCTAACACTGTAGACCCAATCGATGTCGAGCCAGGGGGAAGTTCAGTCTCACCGCCAGCCCACCAAGAGAAAGCGACGGATGAGACATGCTTTGTTAATTTTTTTTTTCCTTAAATCTGACACCACAAAAAACACCCGAGTCCCAGGCCACTCACTGAGAAGACAACCCACCACAAACGACACCGGAATGAGATAACCACCACTAGAGGTGAATAACCCTACGTTTGGATATTCTGGCACACAAAGGTGAATAATCATGCGGCATGAGCAATAAAATCACCTAATGATGAGTAGAACAAACCTCGGGGATGAAACAACCTAACACAAGCTTCCAAAAATCCAAGTATCTCGTGAAAACCCTAGGTCATGGGGGTTGACCACCACCAAAAGAACTGGTTTACAATAGCCACAAAATAAATAGTTGAAACCCGAGCAGAAAATCCACCCACCAGTGACTTCAACCCACTTCAAAGGATAATCCCTACGACCATAGATTCTTAAAGTTTCTAAATCCCTTCAAACCTAGAATCACATGTATTGATTCACCCCAAATAACCACCAGAGCCCACCAGCCTCCCGGAACTTCTGTAATTTTGAAACCCTAAACATCGACGGCACACAAAACGTCCCTATAATTTTATATCAGGATATTTGCCATCAACTAACAGAAAATGACAGACGTTTATCCACGTACAGACCATGATGAAATAAATTAAGGAACCAGTTTTACCCAATAAGTGGTTACACAGTGTTCCAGAGGTACCTAGACTCATTCAAAAGAGACCCCACAGTTCCCATGACCCGTTACCTTCACCGAGACAACTCGTTGTCGGCCAAATGGTATCCTAACCGCCATGAAACCCTCGCATGATTGTATACGCAAAAAATATCCCCATCTAGAGGGCTCACTAAATAAAGATCATTCACTACTATCTATACACACAACTATGTACATTCAATTCGTTATATAAAGAGTGCTAATTTTACTAACAAGCACAACTAACATTTAGAAATAATTACACATTAACATTAAGAACTAAAAACACATAAAACTTAGGAGTAAAATCACATTTCATTCCTATGTTACACCAAAGCATATTAGTTTTCAATGTTTGTTTTGTAAAATTTACAAAGTGACGATATTGAATAAATTAGGCATTTAAGAAATATCATTTGAAAATACAATTTTATTATCTAATTTATTTAATTGAGTTTAGAGTTGATAAAACAATAATAATTGAAAATATTTATTTTTAAATTAATAAGTTATTTACAACATTAATATATTTTAGTTAATAAAATTTTAATGCAAAATTTCATATTTTAAACAATAAAGTTTTAATGCAAAATTTCAATGTTGAGATGGGAAGGAAGAAAGTGAGAGTACTTTTTCTTACTCTTTGCAATATATTTAAATGTGGGGAGATACAAGATCAATGTTTCAATAGCTGCTAGGATATTTTAGTTGGTAAAGTTTTAATGCAAAATTTCAACGTTGAGATGGAAAGGTAGAAAGTGAGAACACTTTCTCTTACTTTGCAATATATTTAAATTAATGAGTTCAAAATCAATGTTTCTAGAGTTTATAATAAGACGTACAACAAAGTTAATTGAGAAATTGATGTGGTGAAGAAAACCTTTGGCAATTAATTTAGAGCCAAAAAGACAAAGATCTTAACCCATGATTTCAATCCTACAGTTACACCATTATTTATATCGATGTTAATCTTGCTTTGATCTCTTGGCAAGTGACATATAGAATATAAAGTTTCTTGTATAATATAAGCTTTCGATCTTGTGGACACTTTAATAGATTCTATTTATTGAGTTAATTATTTCTTTATGCAATGTTCCAATCTTTATATTTCCATACCAAAGGGGATATTTGTAAGATGATAATATTTGGACCATCCTAAGTCCTTACAAATCCTCTCTCACATTTCTTCACCCATTTTTTGGGTTCACATGTAAAACAAATGTATTCACTTCTACATTATTGTTATTCATGTTTTTGAGGTTAATACCCTCTCAAGATTCATGAGTTTTTCTATTTTATTTTTAGTATTAGTATTTTTTTCCCAATATCACTAAGTTTTAGATTATAATTTCCAAAAAATTGTCTAACTATCTTACATTATATCCAAAGTTCATAGATTCTTCCTTGAACTAGATCTTTAGAGATGCTTCACAATTGTGAGGCTTGCCAAGGTTTTATGAAGTCCAAGACTGTTTAAATAGTTGCAATGTCTTTGTTTTATAGTGGTTTAAAGTTTAACTTGCGTGCATACAATAACCAATCTAGTGAAACCTTGTTGATAAAAAAATTCTTGCACATGAAAAACTCTTCGATTAAATATTGTTATCGATTATAACTATTTTTATATGTTTGATAAGGTAGTGCTTAATTCAATTGTATTATTAGTGACTTGTTCTATATACATGTATATAGTGATATACTACTAAAGTAGGAGTATCAAGTGCATTTTGTAAGCATGAGAATCACGAAATAATTCCTATTCAAACTTTCTGAAAAAAAGAAAGATAATTTTTTTCTTGCACATGCAAAACTCTTCTATTAAAGATTGCTATCTATTATAACTATTTTTGTATGCTTGACTAGGTAATACTTAATTCAATTGCATTATTGGTAAATTGTTCTATATAAGTGTGTATAGTGATATACTACTTAAGCATGGGTATCAAGTGCATTTTTTAAGCATGAGAATCAAGAAATAATTTCTATTTGAGCCTTATGGAAAAAAAAAGTACATATGTTCTTCCAAAGGAAAAAAAATAAGAAACATTGTATTTATATTATTTGTTGTTTGCTCAAAATGAGTGGCAACGTGCAAATGAATTTCCTTATCATAACCCTACGCATTGATATGACTTAGATGTAAAACAAAATAACAAATAAACATCCAAAATTCTAGAATGATGTGGGAAACATCGATGTTTCCCCATCAACATCACTGCCATTGAAAAACCCTCAAATATTTCTTTGCCTCTTTTGTTTACATGGGTTTCCTTGAAGCTTAAAAAGCCCCTAACACCATTTCGAGATGAGAAATCATATATCCATTTTCTCAAAGCCTTGTTTCCAATCCTAAAAACCATTTTAGTTGTCATTTGTCGCGTCCTTTTTTGACAAGGGAAAAAGTCAATGTTGTAGGTTCTTAAATGTTCTAAACATTTACATGAAATGTTAAATTCATATATATTACCAAAATGATTTCACCTTTTCCCACATATTCCATAGAGTAACCTGCATACATGCAATAATTATTAACGATATTTGGATACAAAAGTACTTTGTATGTACATGTATGTTGTAAACATAAGCACCTAAAATATATCTATCTTATATTAAACTGTAAAGTTGTGCAAAACATTTTGGTAGCATATAAGCAATGGACTTAATCAAGAAGGCACATACATCTCTCAAAAACTTTTCAAATTCATTAATCAAACACAATTTTATTTTCTATTCCTTTAAGTTTGATAATCGCTGTTCATAAACATGAGTTAAAAAAAAAATACAATGACTTCCCGTTGAAGAATTGAAAAATTATTCAATGATGTTTTACAATACCCTTAACAAACATGAGCCCCAAAAAAATGCATAGACATCCTTTTGACAAATTGAAAAAATATCCAATGTAGTGCAACACCAAAAAAAATAGTAATGACCACCTCTCTACAATATAAAACAACCTAGAT
>LPNX010984160.1:303217-362253 GCA_001517045.1 Pseudotsuga menziesii | reverse complement strand
AAAGCCATAGATATAGGAAATGATAAGTTAGAAAGATCATTGCCATAGAAAAAAGACTTCAACATAATTAAAACATCACTTAAAATCTACTGAGTGAAATAACTTGTGATAACCAAACGTCACCAAATCTACTCAGTGAAACAACTTGTGATACAAAGGTCACCAATTCTCCACACAATGCAACTATGTGCACCTAATTAGTGTTACAAAGAGTGATAATCTTAACCTTTAGAAATGATCACACATTAACATTAAGAATTGATCACTCATAAAACTTAAGGGTAAAATAACATTTCGTCTATGTGTTATTACATAGAACATAAAATTATAATGTTTCAATATTCCAATTTTATTGGTGTGTAAAATTTACAAAGTTGGTATGGCTATATTGAAGATGAATTTTAATATTCAATTTATTTAACTAAATTTAACGTTTAATAAATTAATATTATTCAAAGAAATTTACTTTTAAAAAAGTGTTTAATTTATTTATATTGTAAGGTTATTTTAATTGATAAAGTTTTAAGGCAAAATGTCAATGTTAAGATGAGACGATAGAAAATAGATAAAAATATTTAGTTCTAAAATAGTGTTAATTTATATATAATATGAGGTTATTTTATTCCAAAATTTCAATATTGAGATGTGAAGATAGAAAATAGAGTTTTTTATTTTTATTTTTTTAACATCTTTAACTTAGGGAAATTGAAAATGAATGTTTTATTTACAGTTGTAATGAAAGGTTTTATTTACAATTGTAATGAAAGGTTGAGAAAATGATGGAAAAAAAATTAATTGTAATGAAAAGTTGAGAAAATGATGTAAAAAAAATTAACAATTAAGTTACAATTAAAGAAAATGATATGGAAAAAATAAACAATTGAATTACAATTAATGGTGTATTTAGTCCTTGATATAGAGCCAAAGAAACAAGATTCTATTAAGTAATCCTATACCAAGTTTATGATTCGAATGTTGCCATTACCCACTATCTCTATTAATGTTAATTTCTGGTTGCTTGATGTTTTGGAAAGTGCCATATATCATGTGAAATTTGTTGTCATATATTTGTTTTTGCGATACTTTAATTTAATGTTAATTTCTTTTGTTGCTTGATGTTTTGGAAAGTGTCATATATTATGTGAAATTTGTTGTTTTATATATTTGTTTTAGGATATTTTAATAAATTATTTGTATTGATATATTTGTCTATGTAAAGTTTCAATCTTTCTTTTTCTATATTAAAATATTTGTTTTTGGATACTTTGATAACTATATGTATTGATATATTTGTTATGTATTGATATATTTGTTTATGTGAAGTTTCAATCTTTCTCATTCTATATTAAAGTGGATATTTGTATGATAATAATATTTGGACTATCCAATAAGTTGTTAGAATCCATTACTTACCTTTCTTTGGCCATCGTTTTTGTGTTCACACTCACTACACATGTCTTTAGTCGTAGTAGGCCTCCCTATTATGAGTCCTTTCTCAATTTGTTCCACTCGTCTATTTGTGTTCTTCCCTCGTACTTATGCATCACACTTATAAGTAATTTCGTCATAGTAGGCCTTTTTTTTAGAGTGAAGTAATGTGTGAACAAATTTATTTTTCATAACAAATTTATCTATTTTGGGTGAAACAAAAATGGGTTTTAAACTATTTAATTTTTTTAAATTTTAATAATCTGGAATATTTTAAAATAAACAAAAGTGTTTAAACACAAAGTTTTGTAGTTAAAGTTATCATCAATAAAACAAAACTATAACTTTTGAGTATAGTCCTATCAAATTTAAAGAAAAAATTCAATCTAAAAAGTAATTAACTTGTACACTTATTAAGTTACCAAAACATAGAAATACCTTCACTTAATGCCTCTCTATAATAGAAATGCCCTTCGTAATGATATGCCAAAAAAACAACATGGTTGGTGAGTTATTTGAACATGACGTCATCCATGTTTCTAGTCTCAACCACATCATGTGTAACTCTAGTACAAATCACATGCACATGAAGACGTACTCTCTCTCTCTTTACACACACACACACATGGAAAGTATGGTGTGTGGAAACTATGAAAGTTGTGTATATGCGTATTTTCCTTCAGAATGCATAAAACATGGTGAAAATGAAGAGCATATATTTGCATTCTCCCTATTTTCTCATTACTATAGAGATTGACTATATATGGGAGTGTATGATTAAGGATGTGGGTAATTCTTGAAGTTAGTTATTTGAATGTTATTGGATAAGTTTTGGGTAAGGGAGGATTTAACATCAATGTTGGTAATGTACAAATTCAACTTTAATTATTGAAGTGAGTATTTCAATAAGGGATTGAAGTGGGTATATTTGAATTAAAGGGAAGATTATAGAAGAAACAAACATGTTCAAAATGGTTTTTCCAAATCAAATCCTTTTAGTGGATATATCATGTTTTAGTGAGGTATACATCTTTCATTGGATATTGGATGTGAATATTTGTGTTAGTGATCACATCCCACTAGCGCATTGTTTTCAATTTCATACTCTCTTGGATGTTGCATTTTTGGCTTTAGGGAAAATATGGTACCTAGTTTTATTATAGATTGTGATTCCATTGATTGTCCAAATTTAAAGCTTTGACATTGTTGTTGTTCATTCTTATGAGAGGCTAATACCCTCTTAGGATTCATGAGTTTTATTTTTTATCTTTCATTTCTATATATGTTATTTGTAGATCACTGAGATTTATAATATGAATTTACAAAAAACAAATGGTTAACGACCTCATAGCTTCTCCAAACTTCTCATACTCTCCCTTAAACTACAACGTTGGAGATGCTAGCACAATTGTGAGGCTTACCAAGGTTCTACGGAAGTCTAAGATTTTGTAAACAACTACAATGTCTTTGTATTGCAGTGGTTTAAGGTTCAAACAATGTGTATGCCATAACCATTCCAATGAAACCTGGTTGGTAAGTTTTGTTTGCACATGGAAAACTCTTGTATTAAAGATTATTATCCATTATTTAATACCTTAATATGTCTAAAGAGATGATGTTTAATTCAATTATATTACCCATTTTTATATGGCGAACAATATTCAACATGCAACGGAGTAATAAATGCTGCGGCGGCTGCACTGTGGGCTGTTGGATCTCAAATAGGTTGAGATCCAATGGCCCACAATGCAGCCGCCGCAACATTTATTACTATGCTGCATGTTGAATATTTTTTTCCTTTTTATATAGGTGTATATAGTGGTATACTACTAAAGCATGGGTGTCAAGTACATTTTGTAAGCATGAGAGTCATGACATTGTTCAAATTCGAACTTGAAGCCAAAAAAAAGATCGAACATATCTCTTTCCATGAATTTGTTTTTGGATAGATTTATACTCTTTATTGCTTTCCAAAAGAGAGTTGCAATGTGCATGGAAGTCCTCTTATAATAACCTCAAGCATCGATAGGACTCATATGCGTTTAAAAATAACAAATAAATATCCGAAATTCCTAAATGCAGTGGGAAACATCGTAGTTGGCCCTCTCAACTCACTATTGTTAGCTAACCTTTGAAATTTTCTCTACCTCTTGTGTTTACATGGGATTCCTTAGAGCTTAGAAATTCCCAAAGTGCCATTTCAAGATGAAAAAACATAAATGTATTTTCTCAAAGCCTCTTTTTAAATCCTAAAAACTATTTTAATTTTATTTGTCATCGTTTTTTGTAACAAGAAAAAATGCCAAAGGTTTAGCTTCTTGAATGTCTAAACCTACTTCTATACATAAAAGGTTAAATGCATAAAGTGTTCTCCAAACACAACAACAAACCATCAGTAAATACAAGATTGAACTCCACTAATAAGATCCATTAACCCATCACGTTCATCAACTTAAAATAGATTTTCAATCCTTAAAAAAACCAACATTTAAAAGACTCCACTCCCCACCCCAAAACACCTAACTTATTTAAAGTGCACCTTGAAATGCTGATCGAAGTCTTTTTTTTTTAATTACTTATTTAAAGGACAGCTTGAAATGCTAAACTATTTCTTTTTTAAATCAAATGCTTTTATGGATTTTCATTTCATTCTTATGTTACAAGGTAGCATATAAGCTTACAACATTTCAATGGTCCAACTTTCTTTTATGTTGGATTAATTAGCCACTTAAAGCACTACCAATGGAAAATACAATTTTATATCCAATTTATGTAACCGAGTTTAGAGTTTGATAAATCTAAATAATTGAGAGATTTACTTTCAAACCAATGTACAGTTATTTATAATGTCAGGCTAATTGGTAAAGCTTTAAAGCAAAAATTCAATGCTGCTATGTGTAGATAAAAATTGACACAACTTTTTCCTACGCTCTGTAACATATTTAAAGCAGGGAGAGATTCAGAATGAATGTATGAAGAGGTTTTAATGATAGGTATGATAAAGTTGGATGGAAACATGATGTAGAAAATAAATAAATTGTTTACAATAAAGTCAAAGTCAATAGTTCATTTAGCTTTTGAGACAGAGTCAAGGGGACAAGATCTTAAGATTTCAGATTAAGATCAGTGTACCACAGTATCACTATTTTATTTATGCATTAGACTAGCTACACATAAAGTTTTCACAATTGTCAGACTCATTAGTCAATATCTTTCATTTTATTTTTTATTTTTTTATGAATTGAATTAATAAGTAGATAAATATAATTACTATTTAGAAATTTATATAGTCAGGGATAAGAGAAAATTGAGTTTTTTATTTGATTATTATTTAATAATATAAACTTAGAAAATAAATTTTTATAAAAATGGTTATTAATGAAGTGAAATTATAATCTTTTTGAATTTTTTTTTTATGAAATTGGGAAAGAATTTCATTTCTGCAAATTTAAATTTATGTAATTATTACATCATAACAAAAACTAAAACTAATTTTTATTGATGTTATTTTATAAGAATGATGATGGTAGTTAAAGTTTTTTTATTTTATTTTTCAGTCGAAAAAAGTAGTTCCTTGTTATTCTACTGAATCAAAGGTAACCTTGTACATCAGCAGATAAGTGTCCATACCTCAATGGGTCAAACAGATAAGTAAAAAACATTACAATGATAGTACAAACCAGAAATATAACAATACCCAAGATGTTTAAAAATACAATCAGCACCTGGGTATCAATACATGTAAAGGTCCTCTCATATGTGAGCAATATATACATCAGTCGGAGAAATGCCCATAAATAACATAACAAGAGCCCAGACACCTTATCCAAGCAGGTAAGTGACCCTCAGACTTCCTGAAACTGTTGCTCAGCATAACCAGAAATAGCTCAATGAAAACCATGTGACAAATAACTGAAGTATAATGAGCAAATTCTAACAAAGCTGGATTGAGTCTTCCCCAATAAACTCATCATCATATGATTCAGTAAGTATGACATGACCAGGAACCAAACACAACCCCTCCTTGGATAAGATGTCTGCCCTCTTGTTATGTTCCCTATAGACATGACTGAAATCCACCCATGTGAATGAGGACATGAGCAATCTGGTGTTGTAGCACCAAGCCTCAAGGTTCACAATGTCGATGGTGGATTCCCCCTTTGCCCAATTTATAATCACCGAGGAGTCGCCAAAGATATGTAGGTAAGGCAACCCAATATCTTTGGTGAGCCGTAATGATGCCCATAGTGCTAAAAGTTCTGCTCTAGTATTTGTGCTGTTCCCACATCCAAGCTTGATAGCAAAAAGGTGGTGATCATTTAACCAAATACATATACCTGCTCCACCAATGAAGTTTGCTGCAGCTCCATCAAAGAAAACCATAGGAAATTTTGAAAGAGGAGGCTCACCAATGATGGTAGTTAAAGTTTATATAGACAAGTTTTGGCTTATAGGATCTTAAGAATGAAAAATAAGGAACTACTTGGTTTGCTTTACAAGTTTTAATTCCGTGCTTAAAAAGTTTGGAGGTGAGTATTCCTAAATTACTATAATTTTGATGAGATAGATGATTAAGATCTTATTGGAACAGAATTTTTAAAAGTAAGATCTTATATAGATGTACTTAGGGTAATATAAAAGAAAGTGCTTTTCATCTTCATTATTCATAATCTCACAAAGATAAAATATTCTTTTGTAAAATTCCTTCTTATTTTAAGATTAATAACTTCTTTGTAAAATATTAATTTTATTTTACTTTTTAAATATTTATTTCACTGTAATTTCTCTTTAAACTTCAAGATATTAGTTTTTAAATATAAACAACTCAACCATAAATGACAAACAAAAATAAAAACAAACCCTGATCTTCAAAAAGAAATCCATTAAAATAATATTGAATTCAGTGTCATGATTATTTGAGTTCCAAATGATCTAAGTTTTGTACCTAAATGGATCCAAATATTTAGAAAAACCAAATTAATTCGAAATTTAACTTTGTTTAAACTTTTTTTTAACACATAAAACACAATTAGATTACTTTAAATTTCATCGGTTAAAAAACCCAAAGACATTGCTGGGAACTCGGGTACAAATCGCACGCGCACTCGCAGACTCAGGGTCCCAGTTCCACTAATAATTGAATATATAATTCCGTCTTAATCAACATTATCTTTAAGCAAATCAACTTGTAAAGTATGGCGTGTGGAGAGTCGAGACGGTCAAAGTTGCGTTCGAGTTACGTTTCTCGTTGTCTGTTCTTCCAGTTGACGTTGACGGCTCTAGAAAATGGAGTCAGCCGTCAGCGAGACTGTCGAGCTGTTGGAAAACTATTTATTATTATAATATAAATTGAACCATTTATTTGAAACTGACCATTTCGGCCTGGATGAAAGCGTCTTTAGTGGATAATATTTTATTGCATACATATTTTTTTATTGAATTTATTTATTTTAGTGAGTTAAATTTTAGATGATTTGTATTTTTTAAGTTGTTTTTTGGAATGGGAAAATAACTTAAATTACAATTTTTTTGTTATTGGAATTGCAATTAAAATATAGAAATAAATTTAAGTATTTAGATTATTCTATTATTTTTGAAAACATTTTAATTATATAATTTCAGCAACCAAACTATCATTTCAACAACTTTTGGCAAATTAAAAAAAGAAAATATAAATTTTAACATTAATTTTATCTAATAAAATAAATGGACCTTTATATCTTATTTTTAATTGATTCTCAAATCAACAAAATAGATATATATATATATATATTTTTTAAAGCAGAAACTCTTCATCAAATACTGACAAAAATTGTGTAGAAAGGGATTTTTCTTTCAAACATAACAATAATATTTTCATATAGGTAATAATCACTGAGCCTCAGGGCATGACATGACTCAAGTACGTTACAAATACATCCCGGAATAAACATCGGGTTACAATACATATGAAAGAGGATTTTGAATATAAAATATTTGTTTTTTAATTTAGTTTTTTAAGAAGAAAATCATTAATATCTTGTTATATAAAGCATTTAGCTTCACATTGTTGAAGGTTCAGTAGTGGTGCTATAAACCTAGAGCAGAGATCAACATTAGCATTAATATTGGATAAACCAAAATGCTTTATGAACTAAAGTTTTAATAAACATTACTTAATATTGATAAGCCAAAATGCTTTATGAACTAAAGTTTTAGTAAACATTACTTAAAATTGGACTATCTACCCACCTAACATAAAAATAAACTAAAATTTTAGGAGAACTAATAAAAATATCTAGGGTTTTAATAAACTTAGTATGAAACTGTTTCACTGCTGTCTTGTAGGTATACTTGGAACACTCATTTCCTCTCTGAGTAAATCAAAGTTGATAATATAAATTTGAATTTCACAATTCAAACCTAATTAAATCATATTTCATAATTCAAACTTAACTAAATTATAGTTGATAATATGTATATTTGAATTTCACAATTCAAACCCAACCAAACTTGTTACCACAACACAAACCCTAACCCTAACCCTAACCCTAACCCTAACCCTAACCCTGTTACAGTTAAACTACTTAAATAATCCAAAAGTTTTAATAAACTTTACTATAAAACTGTTTCACTGGGATCTTGTTTTTTGGAACCTTCACTTCCTCCCTAACTGAACCAAATATAAATTTGAATTTCACAATTCAAACCCAACCAAACTTGTTGCCCAAATACAAAATCCTGTTAAAGTTAAACTACTTATATATTCCATGATTTGAGAAAAAAAAATCCAAAATTTGGAAAAAAAAGATAAGCACAAATCACAAAACCTTGTTACAGTTAATTATTTGTATAAATTGAAAATAATAAAAATTTAAAATTTGGAATAAAAGATTAGACACCTGTGTCTTAACCAGTATACCTAAACTTTAATGCGATGACTACTGTTTTCTAGATCTAACTACTTACTACCCAGCTAGCTAGTTATTGATTGCCTCTTACCATACTGCATTACATAATCCAAAATTTGGAAGAAAAAATATGGGACAATTCCGTCCTAATATACTGCATTTGAAGAGACTGGGACGGTCAAAATTTCGATAAATAAATGCAGTCCAGTTTATTATTTAGCTTCTTCGAAGCTAAAATAGAGCAGATCAGTTGCAAATGTAGATTGTTGATTGCATAATCCATATCTATAAACGATAATTACAGACATTAGCGGATCTAAGAGTCCCGTCTATCTGTACACAATAATATCGATGCTCGTACTGTATGTCGCGACGTTCAAACTTTTACCTTGCAGCGCAATTCACGATGAATGGCATTGAGTGGAGGGAGGGCGGGAGCCATTGATAGACGTACTTACCTCTAATAACATTGGTGGGTCTGCCTGTCCACTACATTATTTACCACCGCCAATCCCCCATATGCTCTTGGACAGCGTACGATGCAGTATCGTATTCATCTACTCCCACCAATTTTGACAGTGGCTTCTTTTGTCGCCATTATATATTCGTTTTGAGATGATCACGATACAATGTAGGTGGCATTGCCAGATTAGAGGCATCAGGATTGAGGCTTCTGCTCATGAATTTGCCACATGTGAGTGGAAAATCTGTCCTGATCCGATCGAGGACATTTGATTTTGTTCGCATATTGGGTGGAGGGTTTTGGTTTCTAGGTTAAATGCAGGAAGCAAGATGTTAGTTTTTTGTAGATTGTGACTACTCTATTCTATGATGAAGGGGTGTTTGTGTAACGTAATCATCACAGTGCTCAAGCTTCCGCTACAGTAGATTATACTTCAAGTTCATGGAGGGGCTTAATCTGTTGTATGGGCCCTCTGAAACTCCATGGCCTTGGAACAGCTAATAGTAAGGATCATTGATGTGGGGACGAAATCATGGAGGGCATTGGCGTCTCCTTTACGATGTACTAGAAATCTGTAAGATTCTGTTTGCGCTGAAATCAAGAACTCTGTCTGTCTGATCAGGCTTGCATCATGGCCTACAAGCTTTTAAGATTTGGGATTGGATTGCAGGCCTTATTAGGCCTGCTTACGTTGGCTCTAAGTGTTTCTCAGGAAGGTTTGGTTTTAATGCAAGTGAAGAAAGAATTGAGTGACCCCAATGGATTTCTTAGTAACTGGAAGGCGGAGGACGATTTTCCCTGTAAATGGACGGGTATTTCATGTGACCGGAGCTCAAAATCGGTGGTGGGTATTGACCTTGGGAACGGAAGCTTAGTTGGGGATTTTCCTAGTGCTGTATGCAATCTTCCACATCTGAAAAATCTGTCGTTAGCTAACAACGATATTGGTTCAACGCTGCCTCACAACCTTACCATGTGCAGGCAGCTTCAGCGCTTGGATTTATCGGAGAATCTCTTTGTGGGGAACATTCCAGACTTCATTTCAGAGCTTGTAGAGCTGGAGTACTTGGATCTCTCGTCGAACAACTTCTCTGGTTCGATTCCAAAAGGCATTGGGAAACTGCCACGGCTTAAAGTACTGAACCTGTGCTGCAACCTTCTGAACGAGACAATCCCAACATTTCTTGGCAATCTCAGCAATCTGGAGCAATTATTGCTTGCATACAACTATCTTTTTGCTCCTGGAGTGATTCCTCCTCAGTTGGGCTATCTATCAAAGTTGCAGAATCTATGGGTTCCTAACTGTAATCTGGTGGGAGAGATTCCAGATTCTATTGGCAATCTGGCGGCTTTGAGAAACCTGGATCTGTCCTGGAATCAGCTCTCGGGAACTATTCCAGAGAGCATCACAAAGTTGAATCAAGTAACACAGATTGAGCTCTATCATAACAACTTATCAGGAAGGATTCCTGAGAACTGGTCTAATCTTAGTTCTCTCAGAAGCTTTGATGCCTCGACAAATATGCTCAACGGGACCATTCCTGAGAAGCTGGCAAAATTGCCACTTTCGTCTCTGAATCTGTTTGAGAATAATTTGGAAGGCAACATCCCGGAGGCTATTGGGTATTCTCCAAATCTGTTTGAGCTAAAGCTGTTTACGAATAACTTGACTGGTAGCTTGCCTGCGAATTTGGGCAATTTTTCTGGCCTACAAACGTTAGATATTGCAGGAAATCAACTGAGTGGCACGCTGCCGCAGGATATCTGCAAGCAAGGAAAGCTGCAAACTCTCAATGTCTTTAACAATAACTTCTCCGGGCAGGTTCCCTTGAAATACGGCGCATGTTTAAGCCTCGAAAGGGTGAGAATGCACAACAATAAGCTCACGGGACAAATACCCAGTTCATTCTGGGGTCTCCCTCATGTTTACCTGCTCGAGCTCAGTAACAACAAGTTCGAAGGCGTAATTTCGTCTAAAATTAGGAGTGCGAAGAATCTGTCATCGCTCTTGTTATCCAGTAACCGTTTTTCTGGTAGCTTGCCTTCTGAAATTGGGCTGCTGGCTAATCTTTCTGTAATTAACGGCAGCAACAATCAATTCACAGGGCCTCTTCCGGCCACTTTGGGTTCGCTGAATAAATTGAGTAAGTTACATCTCTCAGAGAATCAGTTCTCCGGTAGCCTTCCTACTGACATACTGTCATGGAATCAAATGGTAGACCTAAGTCTGTCAAATAACAGATTCTCGGGCCCTATTCCTAGAGAGCTAGGGGAGCTGCCAGTTCTTACATATCTCGATCTCTGTCAACTCCTTGACGGGAGCAATCCCTCCTGAATTGGGCAATTTGAAGCTTAATATCTTCAATCTTTCGAACAATCAGTTGACAGGCATTGTTCCTTCTGCTTTCAGCCTTAGTTTTTATAACTCAAGTTTAATGGGCAATCCTGGGCTTTGTAGCAATGATGGTCTTGAAGGGCTTAATTCCTGTTCTGACATGGAGGATGGCAGAAGAAGGAAGTGTAAAAAAAGTTGGGCATGGCTGCTCCCAACATTGTTTGCTTTGGCCGGGGTCATTTTTGTGTTGGGACTTGCCTGGTTTTATAGACAATACCGTCAATACAATAAAGCTAAAGTTAAAGATTTGTGGCGAACCAGCAAATCTCCCTGGATGCTGACCTCATTTCACCGATTAGGTTTTAGAGAATTTGAAATTCTGGATTGCATAGACGAGGAAAATGTGATTGGAAGTGGTGGATCAGGAAAAGTATACAAGGCCACACTTGGGAACGGAGAGACGGTGGCCATCAAGAGGCTGTGGAGCAGTGGAAAGGCCGAAGGCTCCACTACCTGCAATGATAATGGATTCAAGGCAGAAGTTGAAACTTTGGGAAGTATTAGGCATAAAAACATAGTGAAACTCTGGTGCTGCTGTGTCAATAGTGATTCTAATCTTTTGGTATATGAGTACATGCCTAATGGCAGTTTGGGGGATCTCCTTCATGGCCCCAAATCTGGTGACCTTAACTGGCCTACACGTTACAAAATTGCAGTTGGAGCAGCCCAGGGTTTGGCTTATTTGCACCATGACTGTGTGCCTCCTATCATCCATCGCGATGTGAAGTCCAATAATATTCTGCTAGATGCTGATTTTGGTGCTCGTGTGGCTGATTTTGGACTTGCCAAGGTCCTTCAGAGCGGTGAGAAGGGAGTCGATTACATGTCTGCAATTGCTGGGTCCTATGGTTACATAGCTCCAGGTACATATATCTACATATGCACAACTTTACTTTTCATTCTAAATGTTAATATACACAGTTTTTGCTGGCCTTGCCCCCAATCCAAAAGTTAAAACCAAAGTAGATATAAGTAGATTTAATAAAGTAGATATATGTAGATTTATTAAACATGTAGAGGAATTAAATACCTGGTGCGAAACCTCTAGCACCATAAAAAATTCTGGAGTCGAGATAAATCTAGAGTTAAATACCTTGGTTCTATCAGTGCAATAAAATTTTCTTCCCTTATCCAGGTTCTATGTTTCTAGAAGCACTCCCAATAACCCAAAAAGAATGCGAAGGAGTATTAAGATATGAAATTCTATGATAACCTCAAGGGGCACTCACATTTGAAATGTGTGGCTTCCATTTAGCCTGAACTTTGAAGGGCTCCTTAGACTCTTAGTATAACTTACCCAGCTTTCAAAAGTAATGCAGAAACAAAGCATTTTCATAAATTAAAAGTGATTTTGAGATGACTAAGTTTAAGGCTCAATGGCAGTTGTATGCTTATCAAACACCCACATTCTCAGCATCGCATGAGGAGCTCCACACAGTTATTTTACAGTTCATGAAAAGTTTAATAATCACAACTTATAACGTTGGCCTTTGAAGGGCATCGAAGTCTGGGCATGAAACTTTGTACTTTAGTGTTTAAGATTGCAGATTGCTTGTACTATGTCAAATCAATTATTTTCTGAGAACCATGAATTTGTTTTGTCAAAAGATGTAGTCCTGACTTAATACAATGTATTTTAGAACTTAGATAGAGGCTCAGAAGCCATAAAGGAATTCATCTCGGTATCTATATTCAGTAAGCAGGCCTGCTTTCTGAATGTTCATTTGTTCCCTTAAGATACTCGGGAGTTTTGTATTTAAGGAGATCATGGGCTTAACTGATTATAGTTAGGGTTTTGACTTATCAAATTTGGAAAACCAGACCTCCTGTGTGTAAATCTGTTGTAACCTGAAGCAAAATAGACTTATAAAGTCGTTCAAATGAAGTAGAGAATTTCTAATCAGAGTTTTTATCATTGAGTTAAATTTACCTCTTGTTGTTTGATTCAGAGTATGCATACACCCTCAAAGTGAATGAGAAAAGTGACATCTACAGTTTTGGAGTGGTGCTTCTGGAGCTAGTTACAGGCAAGCAGCCAGTCATTCCTGATTTTGAGGAGAGCAAAGACCTTGTGAAGTGGGTGCGCACTAGAATTGAGAAGCAGGATGATGGGTTACATGATGTATTGGATTCTAGAGTAATTGTAGACTGTTTCCAGGAGGAAATGGTTGCAGTCCTCAAAGTGGCTCTTCTCTGTGCCAGTGCTTTGCCCATCAATAGGCCATCAATGAGGAGAGTGTTGGAGTTGCTGCATGAGGCTGGCCAACAGCACACTGTTAAGGATGTTCTTACCAAGGATCTGATCTAAATCTGTTTCCATAAGTTTTCTCTTGGCATAATGATAATGCATACCAACCAAGTATTAGATCCAATGGCATGTTGTGGCTTTTGAATGAGAGGCTGGGGCATGAGTTTCCCTCTCTTAGATCTCTGCACTCTGGGCTTAGGTTTCTACATTATATAGGTTTCACTGCTCTCAGACACTCTCTCACTCTCTTTTTCTATGTTTCTATGTTATGCATTTTGGAATTGTTTCTAGGTGCTTGAAGCTTTCTTCCTATCTGTTTCTATATTATGAATTTTGGAATTGTTTCTAGGTTTTTGAAGCTTTCCTTTTTCTTGTTTTGTTTTGGAATTGTTTCTAGGTTTTTGAAGCTTTCCTTTTTCTTGTTTTGTTTATGGTGTAAATCTTGAAAGTGTTTTCTACACTATATGAGTTCTTCTCTCTCCATCTAAGTTTTATATACTCTTAAATATGAGCTGCTGCCTGTTTCTCTATTTTTGTTTAGTGGGAAATACTTGACTTTTGTAAAACAGATTAGAGAAAGATGCAGCAGTTAAATACTGGTGTGCCTATGAACTCTAGAAAAATGTAAAGCTAATCTGCTTTAAAAGCAGAAAGAAAAAGCAGCGGTTTAATACTGCGTGTGCCTACTTAACTGTGGAAAATGTAAGCTTTATATCTGCATTAAAAGCAGAAAGATTATTATATTGTACATTGCCATAATAATAGCTTTGTATTATCTTAGACGTATTAGAGGAACTGAAATGCTTATTGTGTTTTGCATAAATCTCCGATGCTTATTAAAATTTCGAACTTGTTATAATTTTTATGCTTGAAGATATTTTGTTCTCGATGCAATTTTTTTATTTTTACAAATGTATACATGTTTTTATTTTTAATATTCCAGTGACATTTCTTTTAGCTTGCAACAAAGAACAGATAAAAAGTTCAACATGGTGAATATTGTAGTTGATTGTGATGTTTGCATGTAGGCCAATAACATAATAATTATATTTTTTAATTATTATATATATATATATATATATATTTTTTTTAAAACTAGCACATCTACATAGTTTGTGGTTGGATCTGGTGGATAGGGATAATTTGTGGCTGGATGTGGATATGGATATAATGGTTGATAGATACTTATGGAATGGAGACATTTTGGAATTCTTTTTGTTATCCATTTACCAAGTATTAGAAATTATTTATATTCTTTTTCTTTTTATCGCACATTCTTCTAGTTATCTGCCATGAACTATTGGTTATACATTAATTATCTATGAGTTATCCATGCATTGCCAACAATTATCCATTCATCACATAGCTACTAGTTACTTTTTATATTTATTTTTTTGAATTTTGTGGCATGAACTACTGGGTATCCATTCATTATCTATGAGATATCCATGCATTGCTAACAATTATCCATTCATCAGATAGCTACTAGCTATTTTTATATTTCTTTTTTTGAATTTTGAACCATTGACATGTAATCAATCTAGAGAGTACACTTGTCTCATCCTCATCCATAGATGAAAAAGCATAGGTTTTAGTCCACCCCAAATCTCAAATAAAAATGTCTATCAACAAAAGATATATATTTTGACATTTTATGATCCAATTGAAATATAAGTCTAAATGTAGTTGAGGCGAATATAAGTCCAAATGTAGTTGAGGCTCTGCTTCAAGCATAATCTTATTTCCATGTTTCTACCCTTTGGGTGTTTTACGAGCTTTTTAGAGAGATGGCAGATTTATACATAATATCACTAAAGTCCTTTAATGTTTATATCTTCTGGGTATTTTACAAAGCTTAATCTTCCTTCCATGTTTCTATCCATGTTTCTATCTTCTAGGTGTTTTACCAGCTTTTTAGAAAGGTGGCAGATTTATACAAAATACCACTCAAGTCCTTCCATGTTCATATCTATATCTTCTGGGTATTTTACAGAGCTTTATTTTAGAGAGGTGGCAGATTCATACATCATATCACGAAGTTTTGTATTTAAAATGTTAAAGTTAGTTATAATTCTTCACTAGAAGAAAAAAGCGTACTATATTTTAATTCTTTATTAACATGTACTTTATTATTTTTGTTTGGGAAATATTACATTCTTTCGACGTGTTGATTTGGCCAAGTGGTACCTGTGCATACATTTGAAGGCGAAATTGATGATATGGTACATATGTTAAGTCAAGGTTTATTTGGAATCATCTGAATTAGAAATGTGTTTAATTTAAGATATATATATAGAAATGTGTTTAATTTAATATATATATATATATATATATATTAATTAATTAAATTTAATTGTTATATTAATGATTAATAAATATATTTTGTGTTGTGTAGTTTTATTTAAGTTTGGATTTTATTAAATTTTTTTATAATGGTTATGGTGTGTAAGAATTATAGATAAGTTAGAACAAATTAATTAAATAGATGAGATTAAATAGAATCTTTGATAATAAGACATGTAAAAATTGTGTAGTGGAAAGACAAAAGTAGGATAGACTGTCCACAATGTAGGACTAAATAGAGAGAAACATGTAAAACATAAAAAAATGGAAAATCTACATTCCATCAATCATAGTCATCTTAATATTGAAGACCAATCCTAAGAAAAAAAATTATTTTCAGAAAATGGGAGAGTAGTCATTATACACACAAAACAGTTATATATAATTATCACTGAAGTAGTACACATTTATAAATCACACACTCTAAACCACAATTTGTTGATAAAATATCTCAACAACACACACTAAATTAAGAGACAAAGATGGAGAGAATCTCTTAGATCCAAGTAGCTTTACAACCCCTCACAATTAATAATAACAAAGACGAGTATGAGTTATTTCAACACCCTTAATGAAACTTGGCTTGATCTCTGATCTTTGATATCTCTGTGTGGTATAGTCTTCATCAACATATCTATCCACTTATGACATTTCATAGATTGCTTTATTTCATAACCATTCATTCGAGCTACCACTTGATTCATTGATGACACAATTGTTTATGACCATCAATTTCATATTTGTAATTGCTGACAATTCTATATGCTCTATTTGTCAAAATACATAGCTTGTTCTAATTGTCAGAAAAATAGTCTAAATACTAAATCATTTGATTGACATACTTTCATCTCTCAAAATAAGTAGCGCATTGTGTTTACCAATTATCTAGGAAGGCAGTCTAGATACAACCTGACCTTTTTCATCTTACAAGTACACAAACACAAGGATCACAAACTGCAAACATAACCAATGGTAGTGTTCCTGTGGCATAGACTATAGAAGCTACCCATGGTTATTCCACTTTTGTCAAAGCTACCATAAATATATATTTTATATTAAAATTGAAATTTATAATGACTAAATTTAATGTAGTGTTTTCACTCAAAATAAAGAAAAAAAATTAATTACAATAGAATGAAATATTAATTATAATATAATATTATATATTATTAATTACTATTACTATATATTATATATTGGTCATGTATTTTTATTTATTAATTTATTTTTTATTTGACTAGGGACTGGGGCCGGGTTGAGAACCAGTCAATGAGCCACACCCACACCCGTGCCCGCTGTATATTGGTCATGTATTACTTAGAACATGATGTGTATTGGAGCAAGTAATATTATTTTGACAGAGTAAAAGATAACCCAAGATAACCCTTTATCAATTTCAGAATGCAAAAAAAACATCAAAGAATGTATTAAACATAACTAAACCCAACCTTTGCAAAACCTTATCGTAACTAAGTTTTCTCTTGGCATAATGATGATGCATACCAACCAAGTATTAGATCCAATGGCATGTTGCGGCTTTGAATAAGAGGCTGAGGCATGAGTTTACCTCTCTTAGATCTCTGCACTCTGGGCTTAGGTTTCTACTTTATATAGGTTTCACTTCTACACTCTCTCACTCTCTTTTTCTATGTTTCTGTGTCTTTTTTTATGTTTCTATATTGTGCATTTTGGAATTGATTCTAGGTGTTTGAAGCTTTCTTGTTTCTAATCTTCTCTCTTTCTATGTTATGAATTTTGGAATTGCTTCTAGGTTTTTGAAGCTTTCCTCTTTCTTGTTTTGTATTTTATTGTTTATGGTGTAGATCTTGAAAGTGTTTTCTACACTATATGAGTTCTTTTCTCTTCATCCAAGTTTTATATACTCTTAAATATGAGCTGCTGCCTGTTTCTCTATTTTTGTTTAATGGGAAATACTTGACTTTTGTAAAACGGATTAGAGAAAGATGCAGCAGTTAAATACTGGTGTGCTTATGAACTCTAAAAAAATTTAAGCTAATCTGCTTCACAAGCAGAAAGAAAAAGCAGCGGTTTAATACTGCGTGTGCCTACTTAACTGTGGAAACATGTAAGCTTATCTGCATTAAAAGCGGAAAGATTATTATATTGTACGTTGCCATAATAATAGCAGGTATTTGAGGAACCGAAATGCTTACTGTTTTTGGCATAAATGTCCAAAGCTTATTAAAATTTCGAACTTGTTATAATTTTTATATTTTAAGATGTTTTGGTCTCAGTGCATTTTTTTTTAATGTGCACATGTTTTTATTTTTAATATTCCAGTGACATTTCTTTTAGTTTCTAACAAAGAACAGATAAAAAGTTCAGCAGGGTGGATTTGGTGGTTGATTAGCATGTAAACTATAACATAATAATTAGATTTTTTAATCATTATATATATATTTTAAGTAAAATAATTTTATTTCAGTTATTTAACATTTATTTTAATTGGGAATTTATTAAGAGTGGAGAGATAAAATCAGTTGAGATGTAAACTTTCTTTATAATGCAAAAATTGAGAAAATGTATGCAACTAAAATGATTTGATCCTTTTCGTGGTTTGGTATCTCTGGATTTAACATGAATCTATTTTGGTTTTATTATAGTGATCCTGGTTTGTAGTTTTAAGCTGGTTTTTAGTTTTCATTTTTAATAATGCACTATTTTTTTGTTTTTTATATTTACTTGTTTTTTTCCATTTACAACTATAATATATGACTCATCTTATCATTCTCTTGAATATATAGTAATAGGTGTACATATAATCATTCTTTTAAATATATAGTTATAGGTGTACCTAATTACTCTTTATGCAATATAAAAAAACTTACAAATTCATTGACTTCAAAGCACAAAGAGAAGTACAAATAAATCATGATTATTATTTTTACTGCATTTTTATTTATGTAAAATATTATATTAAAATATTAAATTAGGCTTAGAAGCTTGATGTTAAATGTTGAATTAAAAAATATAATATGGATTTATTATTTATTATTATAATATCTATTTACAATAATGTTGAATTAAAAAATATAGGCTTACAAATTCATTGACTTTGAAGCACAAAGAAAAGTACAAATAAATCATGATTATTATTTTTACTGCATTTTTATTTATGTAAAATATTATATTAAAATATTAAATTAGGCTTAGAAGCTTGATGTTAAATATTGAATTAAAAAATATAATATGGATTTATTATTTATTATTATAATATCGATCTATAATAATGTTGAATTAAAAAATATAGGCTTACAAATTCATTGACTTCAAACCACAAAGAGAAGTACAAATAAATCATCATTATTATTTTTACTGCATTTTTATTTATGTAAAATATTATATTAGGATTAGAAGCTTGACCTTAAATGTTGAATTAAAAAATATAATATGGATTTATTTGGTAATTGTATTTATTGTTGTTTAAGTTAATATATATTATTTTTAATTTTAATTGAATATTTACATTGTATATATTATTTTTTTTTATAATTTCTATATTTATAAAAATAATAAAAATGAAAAATTTCATCTATATTATAAAAAAAATTGCATTTATGTTTGTCAAATTTAATATACTATTTTTAATTTTAATTGAGAATTTACTTTGTATGTTTTTTATTATTCTTTTTTATAATTTCTCTATTTATAAAAAATAAATAAAAAAATAAAATAATTCATTCACATTTAAACTAACACAACTATATAGTTTGTGGCTAAATCAGGTGGATAAAGATCAAATGGTTGAAAGATAGTCAGGTGGATAGGGATCAAATGGTTGAAAGATAGTTATGGAATGTGAGACCACTTCGGAAATATTTTTTATTGGTCATATTCATTTGTAGTTAAACAAGTTCAAGTGTGAGTTATCCATGCCTAACTACATGTTATCATTGGAATTCTTCATGTCATCCATTTATCAACTATTACTTATTTTTTATATTCTTTTTTTCTTTTCTTTATCTCACATTGTCATTTTGTTGTTTTTATGAACCTATAAGACTACGACTGTAATATAACTAGGAAGCCGGAAGAATAACTAGGTTTGACTTGTACAGTTCGTTGTTTTGCATGTAGAAATAATTCTTTTAACATGTAAATGCTGTAGAGGTGTTTTAGTTTATCTGTGGAGTCTTTTGAAATTTATGCCAGTTTGAAAACCTTGTTGGTCCTATACTTTTCTTATGGATCTGCGGCAGTATGCCAACGTAATGTTGAGTAAGATATCAATATTAACTATAAGCCATTGCCGTAGTTTTGTTAAGGGTTTGATGCTGTAATAAAAAATATTGGGGTCGAGCCCGTAAGGAAACACTTTGTATACAGACTTTAACTGGATTTCTAAAATTGTGTTAGGAAATTAATAGATTTTGTTTATTATTCCTCCATATGCTTAATAGTTATGATTTTTTTTTAATGAGGCAATCGTGACATGCTTGCAAAAGATTTACTGTTTTGGAGTGATTTAAATAGTTGAATGAACGACCATTGAAGGAGTAATGTAAATCTTATTCATACCACTGAACTCGGAAAAATACTCTGTAACTAGGTTGGCTTTAAAGTTCCACAACTTGTAATTATTGGCCCTTTGAAGTTGTGGAAATGATTTACATTGAATATTAACTTTTTCCCTAATAAGGGTTTAATATTCATTCATTTATTCTACAGTTTAGTTACCATTTTTTTGTTTATATTTATACTTTTGAAAAGGCCATGGAGCGGTCCACCTAAATACTATGTACTTTTACTTATTTTTAACTACAAAGTTCTAAATTCAATTTTTTTAATTAGTCTGTAACATAATATATATTTACTTACTTTTAGTTACACGAATTTGATTTTCTTTTAATTAGTTTGTAACATAAAATATATTTACTCGTATTTACTTACTTTTAGCTACATAAAAGAAAGGAAGATAAACCCTAAAGTGTAATTTATTAACTAAGATAGCTATTTAGAAACAATATCGAAGGACATTTTTAATATCTAAACTCATAAATCTCATAGGATCTTGTATTGATGTTTATCCATTTTCTGTATTTTTCACACCCTGTAATTTCTTTATTTTGTTTTACAAATAGTAGAAGGTTAACTTTTGGATTTAGAATGGTATTTTATGCTTAGATTAAACACATATTTTTCTATATTAGAGAGAGAACTATTTACAATTAAATATTGCACCCATACTCTAAAATCAGAAAATTACACATTTATTCATTCAATCTGCTTCTACTCAATCGACATAATTCTATGTCCACCTGTACTAGAGTACGTCACCATTTCTTGGTGAGGAGAAAAATACAGGGGAAAAATATTTTTCAATTCCAAATATATATATCAGAAATCTTTCCATTACTGATTTATAAACAATTTGCAATTCATCTAAACATAAATACATAATGACATAACAGATTAGAGTTGGAACCTGGAAGTCTTACGAAAAAATGGGACTAGTACCCAAGGGAGACTGTTCCACCCAACCTTTCCTGAAGCAGGCAAATCACTTGCTTAGGACCCCCGAGCTTGCTCACTGCACCTCTAGGTCGTAGATCTCTGCTACATAGCAGAGACTTCTGCAACTCAGCTTAGCAGCAGACTTAACTCAACAATTCACTTTAGCTAGATCCCCTCATCAAATTCTTTGTGTGCCTGACTTTTCAGTTTGCAGCAATCACAAAGTCATTCTCTCATAAATCAGAATGAATGGTGAACCTCTTGCTCAATTTGATGGTTTATATAAGATTGCCTAGGTCTTAGGGTCAGTTGGTAATTTAATGAGCCTCCTAGCTCAGTTCCCCCTCTTAGGGAACATGACCACTTTTTTAAGGATTATGCTCCTGCAACAGCTAGAAAGTGAATGCTAGTGCTGCCACTTGTCACTAAGCCTTTTACAACTGCTCCTTCCTCCTAGTGACAGTGAACACTCATTTAACAGTCTCCCCTGAATAGGTGTCTCCTTTATTTAATTAATAAAATAAATAATTTTTCAATTACAGTCATCTTTGACCTACTTGGTCATAAACCTTACAATAAAATTTAACATAATGTTTTGCTGAAATAAATAATAAATATTTATTTTCCAGTTTTGGGTATGTTACACTTTGGGTGATTTACAAGCTTTATTTTAGAGAGGTGGCATATTTATACATAATACCACTAAAGTCCTTCAATGTTTGCATCTTTTGGGTGTTTTACAGGCTTTATTTTAGAGGTGGCAGATTCTACATAATACAAGTAAAGTTTTTATTTAAAAATGTTAAAGTGGGTTATAATTGTTCACTAGAAGAAAAAAGTGCACTATATTTTAATTCTTTATTAACATGTAATTAAGTACATTATTATTGTTTGGGAAATATTGCATTAAAAAAGTGCACTTTATATTTTAATTCTTTATTAACATGTACTTTATTATTTTTGTTTTGGAGAATTACATTTTTTCAATTAGTCGATTTGTCGAAGTGGTACTTGTATACACATTCGAATACAAAATTGATGATATGGGACAGGGGTTAAATTTGACGGGCACCCCTACCCATCAGAGAATTTTTTTTGACCATTTGGTTTGTAAAACTGCCTTGCATATAACTTTCAATAAAATTTGTACCCATCAACATGACTTTAATATTGTAGATAGACTATTTGGACACGTTTTTCCATGAATAAATAAGACAAGATATCATAAAAACCTACAAATAGAGGCAACACAATAATAGATAAAAGTACATCATTCTACAATGTACTGCCAAGAAAAGTTAGTGTACATACTAGAAAGGTCTAATTGACTATCTAGTGTTTCATTGCATTGATGTACATACTAGAGGAATATGGTTCATTAGTTGCAACCAAAAAACCGACAATCTCCTATGGATGGGTCTCTACACTTGTCCAATTTCCAAGGCCATCAAAATTGCAACTATCACCTCATTGATTGTGGAGTTCATAGTAGTTGTTAAAATAATAAGAAATATTTTCCAGTGACCCAATATGATTGCAAGAACCTTCAGAAAGAGGGTTGTACAATCGCCTGTTGTAGATGCCTTGATACATTAGTAAGATCATGATTATCATTTGCAACATACCACCTTGAAGAGAGGTATTGGACATTTTTTGCATTCACCAGACCCTTTCAGCCTTGCCCTATGCCAATCTCATTTTTAACTTGACTATCAAATGTAAATATACCCCAGTGTCTTTCAAAATTTCCATGCATAATGTCTTTTGGTCCTCATCTAATAGGCTAAAAATATATGTTTTTGTTGGGGTTTCGAAGCGGAATTGGGTTCCCTTGTTGCTTATAACACAATTTATCACTCATTGAATGAATCTTTTTACATTGTTTATGGTTGCATTAACTCCCCATATGTTCGCCATCCAACATGTCCAACAACAATCGACATCTACCTAAAGCCAATTTTTTTCAAGGCCAAATAAAGTGTATCCAGGTTTCCATCAAATTAATTGTGGTAAATAGTCTTCCCATCAACCGATGAGTCTTATTATCAATGAAAGCAAAATCCACTGAATAATTTTTATTTTAATAAATATTTAAACTCTCCTTAACCTCTTCGGTGCTCTTGGGCTGCTTGCACCTGTCATTCCCATAACATATATAAGGACCTCTTGTGATTATCCTAACTCTAATCTGGAAGGCTTTGTTGTATCCCTAAGATACTCCTCCTCTCAAAGGAGTGGCGCTAAATAATATATGGAGGAAAATCTTAGATACACAAAATTAATAGGTTTTCATGCTCATACCACAACATCCTTGAGTATATAAACCTAGTCAAGTTTGTGAGAAAGAAATTTATATTTATGGAAACTAAGATTGAAAAGCTCATATTCAATTGATATATTTGTAGGCTATAAAGTAGCCAAATATTTAATATGGATATTTTAATATGATCAAGATTGGAAAGAGTAAAAAAAGTGTTTGAGATCTTAAAATTCTCCATAAAATAGTGTTATTTATTAGAGGCAAGCATAATATTTGAATGTTAAAATTTATGAATAATTTATTACACCAAGAAATGGGAATTGTTGGGAAAGATGCTATAACTAATTTCCATAAACCAACATTATATAAAGAAAACTAATTTGTTATACTGTAATTAATTCAAATTGATAAAAAAATAGCCATAAAAACAATGAACTAAAACTTTAAGTCTACATTTTTTTCTCCATAACTTAGATTATAAAAAAAACATCTAATACTATAATTTGTAATAAAGTAAAGTCACTTAATTCTAAGAACCTCAGAAGAAATAAAATATATGGAATAGATAAAATTTTCACTATCTTCCAATGTCTATTTTAAGATCTCGTACAATTAATAATACATGGAGCCACTGAATACCTTTGAAGAAGAGAAGAAAGTACAAAATAAAGAATGGGCAGAAAGAAAACATGTTAAGGATGCATTTTTTTGTTTGATATAAATATTTAAACTTTTCAAACTAATTGTTGTATCTCACTGTGTATTTTTTCTCTCAAGTATTTTTATATAAATTTATTGATAGTTATCCCATAGGACAACCTTCCCTTTGTATAGAGAAAGGTAGGTGATGTGATTGTACAGGGAGGATACACCGCTCTTCATTTGGCTATTAAATAGTTATAGTTGTTTTCTTGTGTAGAGATGTCTTAACAAACTCTTAATAATTAATTTAATTATCCTGCACATTTGTCCTCATTTTTCTTCTACTTTTATGTTGACAACACCTTTACCTTATGGGGTCCACATGCAAGCCAGCACTCTTCCCTTCTCACCAAACTCTATAATATTTTGTTGAGAGATGTTGAAACAGGTGGCCCTCAAAACAGTTAACTTATCCAAGATAGAGATACAAGGCTCGAGAAAACCTATAAATCTTACGCAGTAAGACCCCAGTAAGGGCATGGATGGCATTCACTTCATTTCTCTATCGCTCCAATGAAGTTGCGTGATCTACCTCATAAATTAATATTATGCTTTGACCCCAGGTAGAAGGCTAGGAAAACGTAAATTTAAAATTTTAATTTACTTTTGGCTTGGAAGCCTATCCAAATAAAAAAAATGTAAAGCATATAAGCTGAGATACATGCAAAATCCCATTTATAAGAGAAAATTCAACTATTTGGCAGGAAGAAATAAGGAATAAGGAAGAAGTAAACCTCCTTGAATTCTGGGGTAAGTGTAAAAGTTATCCTACATTCTCTTTGAATTTTGAAATGCACTATAAGTCTATAGATAAGTCTCAATAGATAAATTTTGGAATATATAAACCTGTTTCATTATTTGTAGGGAAGTATGTCCCTAAAAACTTGATGTAGATTAGCCTCAACATTTGTGAAATGGAATCTTCTGTAGGAATGATTAAAAACTTGATGGAGATTAGCGTCTACATTTCTGAAATGGAATCTTCTGTAGGAAAGATTAAAGACGGGAGGGTTTTAGAAAGCACTAAATATTTTTATTACACTGAGAGAAGGACTCAACCATGTTTATCTGTGGAGGCTTTCAAAGTGTTCGACCAACCTCGATATCACCTAAAACCAAGAACGTGCACTGGAGAGTCATCGAGATAGAAATTATAAGAGGTCTCGCTCTTGGGTGTGGAAAATTCCCAATGAGTAGGGTCGGGAAGGGGGGAGAAGATAAGTGATTCTATGGTATCCTGGTAGGACTACACTTGGTGATTTAATGTGAAACATACAAGGGGTGTGGTAGCCTGGTAGGACTACACTTGGTGATTTAATGTGAAACAAATAAGGGGGTTTTCAGTCCTTTTTAATTCATAGACTATCTCAAGTCAAGTCTCCAGCTATCTGCAAAACTGAAGATTCATATGCTCTGATTACGAATAACCAATTGGGTGTTTTATTGGAAGAATTTAGAAAAAAATTGTTACGATTATTAATCCTCCCTTTTCCAATTTGGTCATATGTCTAAATTAGGAGTCATTTCTAAATTGGGAGTCCATCCAGTCTATTTTTAGTCATTAGCACCATTGGTTCCACTTGGCCTAATTGGGGCACATGTTCCAATTACTAAAGTGCGGGAAACACAAATTGAGGCTTACTGCCACTGATTGCACTTGATTGCATTAGTTTAGGAGCCTCCTAGACCAATTGCTACAATTTAGGAGCCACTGGGAGTGCCGAAACCAACCAAGGTCAGTTCAGTTCAGTTGATAAATAGTCAAGCTAAATTAGGAGTTAGTTACATTCAGTTCTAGTCCTCTACATTTAGTTAGCGCTAGGTTTACATGACTGAACTCAGGAGGGGCGCATTTCTCACCTACCACAGTCAGTTAGCCTTAGTTAACACTGAATGTAACACTTGAGTTGTGTTTTAGAACTTCGATGAACTCCGATTATGGTTTAGACAAGGTTAGTTAACTATTGAGTCCTCCGACAGTGATTTAGACAAGGTCTTAGTTACCTATAGTCAAGTAGAGTCTATCAATTCGAATTTTCTCATGTGGGTTCGAATTTCATGTGGCTATTAAAGCCATTGTACTTCGTTGTAATTATTATCTGATTACTTTTTTTATTAATGAAAGCATTCACAGCTGCAAGCCATTTTTGCACTGTTTCATTCTTCAATTGCTGAGTAAATTGTGTGATCTATTTTGTGAGTTGTGTGTTTGTCCACAGATCTATGTGCTCAATTTAATATGGTATCAAAGCCTCAGTGGACAAGACACCTCTCCTCCTTAGATCTCTAGATGGATCATTTTTTTTGGAGCAAATTGCTCCTTCTAGTATTGCACCAAAAGCAGAGAATTTACCACTTAATATTTCAAGTTAGGAAATTGTTGATCAAGCTTGCTTGATCAACTATGCTGGGTGTGAAGGAAATTCCAAGAGTGTAGACTATCGACCTTACTTTGTATGTTTGATTGTGTGACAAGTTATCAGCTTTTCTTACAACATTCGCTACAAGCAGCCCTTTCTTCTCACTGGATTCGCTACAACAACTCAGTCCTTCTTACTGCATTCAAAATGTCTCTTCCAGTAGAGCCTCTCACTCCCTTCAACTATCACCAGTGGAAGGAAGACATGGTGGTAATGCTCCGCACCAAGTAGCTCTTCAGACTCATAGAAGAAATAGAGGCAGTGCCAGCTTTAGATAATGACAAAGAAAAGTACTTGAAAAGGCTTGATGAAGCCCATGGACAATTGCTCTCCTCAGTCTCTAGAGATATTCGATTCCACATCCAAGGATTGAAGACTCCCAAGGAGGTTTTGGACAATCTTGTCTCCTTATTTGATAAGCAGGATGAGATGAGGATCCCTCAACTAGAAAATGATCTGATCACTCTTAATCCATCCAAATTTGAATCACTAAATGAGTTCTTCACAAAGTTCAAGAACCTAATATATCAGTTGAAGCAATGCAAAGTGGAGACGGATGGAGATCAGCTCATCCTTTCCATTCTCACAAAGCTCAATGCAGACTACTTAGTATTTGTATCCACCTTCCAAATAGTAAGGCTCACTACTCCAAATTGGAAGATGCCCACTCTTAATGCCTTCATCCAATCTCTTATTTCTGAGAATGATAAATTGATCCAAATGGGGATCATTCGATCTAGCTCTGGTTGCAAGAGGAGATAAGGTAGCGAATGATAAAGGGAAGCAAAGAGATGAGTCTCCTGTGAAGAAAGAGCAGTAAAAAGAGCCTTCAGGTTTGAAGAGAAGCAAGAAGAATGGCAAAGGCAAGGTCCTCTGCTCTTACTGTGGAAGGGGCTTTCATTCAGAAAGCTCCTGTATGAGAAGACAACTTGATGAGATGGCTCTTCTTTTGAAGAAACATAACATTTATGTACCTGCTAGCACAAGGAAGGATGACTATGAAGAAGAAGAAGATTAAGAATACCAAAGGAAAGGCCATGCATTGAAGGCTTGCTGCACATCAACACATGTCTTCCTCATTGATTCTGGAGCTTCCAACCATATGGATGCATCCAGAGAATCATTCTCTTCTTTTCAGTCCTTTGATGGTCCTAGTATTCAGATGGGCAATAACATTAAAGTCAAAACAAAAGGGAAGGGCTCTGTTAAGCTTGAACATGAAAGGTTCAAAGATGTGCTATTTGTTCCCTCCCTAGCTTCAAACCTGTTATCTGTCTATCGGATGACCCATACTGGATCTCCAAAGCAAGTGATATTTGGTCCTGACTTAGTGGAGATCACATATATCTCTACTGGGAGCATCATAGCAAAGGGTACTACAAATCATGCTTCAAAAGCATATGAGTTCTCACATTTCATGCCTCCTTCAGAACCAGTGCACTCTCAGCATCCACTTGCAAGGGAAGGTAAAGTCATTGCATCTAATTATTTTACAACTTCTACTAGTATTGCAGATCCATCTTTATCAGTTTATGAGATTGAGATTCAGGGTGACTCAGATCTAGATTCATTCCCTACTTCCAAATTGGAAGCTAGGAAGATGACTGGAAACTCACCTGAGACTCTAAAATGAAAGACCCTTGTGCTATGCCATGCAATCTTACCTCATTCAAAGAGATGCAATAGATTCCATGTAAGATGCTATATGGCAAGGGCTCAGTATCACTACATTCAGAAGAATGGATATGATCATACACCTCTTCATTCAACAAGAGACAAAGGTTACATTCCTCCTTCCTTCCATCATCATTTTTGGAGAAGAAGGAGAAGTCTACATGCCAGGCCCCAGAATACCTGTGCATAGCACACCATGCATGCTGCTTCGCTGCCTCATAGAGATGAAGATTGCAGAAACATATTTTCAAGTTTTTCAAACTTGAGACCTGATTCTACCTGCTTATATAGAGGGGGGGATTTTTTCCCATGTGGTTTTTGCCCCACCTCCTTGTATTAAGAAGTTACTTTATTTTACTTGATGTAATGGGTGACCTATGGTCTTAGTTACCAGGGCCCACAGATTGTCCAAGTTAGCATTCAGGGGGGGTGTTAGGATTATTAATCCCCCTTTTCCAATTTGGTCATATGTCTAAATCAGGAGTCATGTCTAAATCGAGAGTCCATCTAGTCTATTTTTAGTCATTAGCACCATTGGGTCCACTTGGCCTAATTGGGGCACATGTTTCAATTACTAAAGTGTGAGGAACACTAATTGAGGTTTACTGCCACTGATTGCACTTGATTGCATTAGTTTAGGAGCCTCCTAGACCAATCTCTATAATTTAGGAGCCATTGGGAGTGCCGAAACCAACCAAGGTCAGTTCAGTTCAGTTGATGACTAGTCAAGCTAAGTTAAGAGTCAGTTACATTCAGTTCTAGTCCTCTACATTCAATTAGCGCTAGGTTTACATGACTACACTCAGGAGGAGCACATTTCTCACCTACCACAGCTAGTTAGCCTTAGTTAACACTGAATGTAACACTTGAGTTGTGTTTTAGAACTCTGATAAACTCCGATTATGGTTTAGACAAGGTTAGTTAACTATTGAGTCCTTCGATAGTGATTTAGACAAGGTCTTAGTTACCTACAGTGAAGTAGAGTCTATCAATTCGAATTTCCTCATGTGGATTTGAATTTCATGTGGCTATTAAAGACATTGTACTTCATTGTAATTATTATTTGATTACTTTTTTTATTAATGAAAGCATTCACAGTTGCAAGCCATTTTTGCACTGTTTCATTCTTCAATTGCTGAGTAAAATATGTGATCTATTTTGTGAGTTGTGTGTTTGTCCACAGATCTATGTGCTCAATTTAATAAAATTGATGAGTGCTTCATTTATATTCATGATTGGGTTGGTTGCATAACTATTTTTATCATCACTGATTAGGATTTAAATATAAAATAGATAAATTTTAGAATGTACTAACCTTTCCAAGTTCCGCAACTAGGCTCCAACTAAATTGCTAATGAATACTGGGTGGATGACACATGGATTTTTTTTGTCTTGTGCTCTGATGCAACCTTAGACTAGCCTGTTATTACCACTGTCCAACCTCTAGGATCCATCCTTCTAACTTCCAAGTTCCAGGGTCTTACACCTCTACAATTCATCCTTCCAATTTCCAAGGTCTTACGTGACACACTAACCATACTCTGGAGTTTGGAGTTTGGAATCTCAACCTCAACAAAAGTCCCACTCTCATCCTAAAGATAAGACTCGGGCTCAAGGATACAACGTTTTGAACTCAACTCAAATTGTAACACACTCATGACTTGAGGAAGCTGTAACTTGCAGAATCCGGAACGAGAACTAGTGTCTAGAATAATCGAATTTTTGAATGGTTATGGAGCCAAGGAAGGCTACACCGGATGCCAAATTGTCAATGTCATTATCCGTTCGAATTTCTAAGTGACTGATCAACTACTCTAAGTCCGAAACTTCAATGCTGCATAATGCATTAATTGGAATTTTGAAGTGACCGAGTCCACCCAGGCTGCCAACCTTGGCCCCCAACCACGACCCTTAGTCTCACGAATTTCAATTCATAACCTATAATTCTACGTCTAACAGACTTTATATATATGTAAAGTAAAAAAACTAGATACGACCAAGTTTTTGCTCTTCCTGTCAATTTGATGGTTGGAAAAATAAAGTGTGCTTCATGGATGACGTGGTATTTCAATTCCAGGTGTATTTTACGGGAAAAATGGCCAAATACATCCATATGGGCGTCCGTTTTAACCACTGATATGGCACATATGTTAAGGTTTTTTTTTGAATCATGTGAATTAGATATGATTTTAATTTAAGTTTATATATATATATGGTTAATGGTCAATACATGTCAAATTTAAATGTTATATTAATTATTAATAAATATATTTTGTGTTGTGAAGTTTGATTTAAGTTTGAATTTTATTTAAAAAACTTTAATAGTTATGGTAGATAACAATTATAGATGAGTTAGAACAAATTAATTAAATGTATGAGTGAAATAAAAAAGAATCTTTGATAATAAGATATGTAAAAATTGTGACGTAGTGGAAAGACCAAAGTAGGATAAACTGTCCACAATGTAGGACTAGATAGAGAGAAACATATAAAACATAAAAAATGGAAAATCCACATTCCATCAATCATAGTCATCTTAATATTGAAGACCAATCCTAAGAAAAAAACTTATATTCAGAAAATGGGATAGTAGTCATTATACACACAAAACAATTATATATAATTATCAATGAAATAGTACACATTTATACATCACACACCCTTAACCACTCTAACAATTTGCTGATAAAATATCTCAACAACACACTTGATAAAATATCTCAACAACACACTAAATTAAGAGACTGAGTTGGAGAGAATCTCTTAGATCCAAGTAGCTCTACCACCTCTCACAATTAATAATAGCAAGACATGTATGAGTTATTTCAACACCCTTCCTTAATGAATACTTGGTTTGATCTCTGATCTTTGTTATCTATGTCTAGTATAGTCTTCATCAACATCCCTATGCACTTATGAAATCTCATAGATTGCGCTATTTCACAACCATTCATTCAAGCTACCACTTGATTCATTGATGATACAATTGCTTATGACTATCAATTTCATATTTGTAATTGCGTACAATTATATATGCTTCTATTTGTCAAAATACATAGCTTGTTCTAATTGTCAGAAAATAGTCTAAATACTAAATCATTTTATTGGCATACTTTCATCTCTCAAAATATATAGTGCATTGTGTTTACCAATTATCTAGGAACACAGTTTAGATACCGAAATGTATCCAAAATTCAGTCTTACAACATGGCCTTTTTCATCTCACAAGTATACAAACACAAGGATCACAAACTGCAAACATAGCCAATGGTTGTGTTCTTGTGGCATTGAAATACGTCAAGAAATATGATCTTGTCAGAGACATAGAAGTTGCCCAAGGTTATTTTCCTTTTATCAAAGCTACCTTAAGCATATATTTTATATTAAAATCAATTTATGATGACTAAATTTAATGTAGTGTTTTCACCCAAAATAAGGAAAAATAATTAATTACAATATAAGGGAATATTAATTATAATATAATATAATATATTAGTTATATTATTAATTACTATTTCCATTAGATGAAATTTCAACTCAAAATGGGCCTCCCAAAGAAAATAATAAAATAATAGTTAAAATAATAAAATAATATTTCTTAATTTTCGAGGAAGAAAAGAAAACAACTATTTTTTTTGTTCGTATTTTTGACATATCTCCCTCTCTTTTTACTCAAATTTCGATCGGGAGAGCTCGTTGGATGTGGAATTAAATTATGCATCCAGAGAGCTCTCCCACTTGAAATTTGAGTAAAAACATAGGGAGATATGTCGAAAATATGAACAAAAAAAGTAGTTTTTTTTATGATACCTATCTCCAAATTTATATTAAAAAATTATTTAAGAGCTATACGGTATTTCAAATTTAAAGCAATTTCATTGGCTAACACAAAATCACATGGAATTTGAATTAGGGTTGAAAGGCCCATTTTGAGTTGAAATTTCCTCTAATGTATATATTATATATTGGTCATGTATTACCTAAAACATGGATGTGTATTGGACTGAGTAATATTGACCAAGTAAAAGATATTGGACCTATTGGACAGAGTAAAAGTTATTGGACCCAATGATATTATTGGACCAAACATCGTAAACCAAGATAACCTTTCATCAATTTCAGAATCCAAAAAAAAACATCAAAGAATGTATCAAACATAACTAAACCCAACCCTTGCAAAACCTTATTATGAATGTCATAAACCAAGAAAATCAATTTATAAACATAAACATAATTCAACATGACCATCGAAGAAAGTCGTGATCGAATATGAGCCTTCATAAATGTCGTAATACAACATATCCCTTGATGCAACATGTTAGAATCCAACAAAACCATTCCAAATGATCTCATAATCCAACAAAAACAATTAACGAACATAACCATAATGCAACATAACCATGCAAAACTTTCGCAATGCAATATTGACCTTCATGAATGTCGTAACACAAGATAACACTCGATGAATGTTGAAATACAATAAAACCATTGCAAACATAAGTAAACGCAACTATTACAAAACCTTACAATCTAACAAAATACATGAATGAATATAACCATAATATAACATAACCATGGACAAATGACATAATCCAACATAACCCTAACCCTAGATGAACATAGTAACCTAACATAACCCTTGACATATGTGAGAATGGAACAAAACCAATCAAAATATAACTAAACCTAGTTGCTACAAAACAATTTAATGAATCCCATAATGAAACAAAAATACACTAAGCAAAATTACCATAATGCAGCATGACCATGGAGCAACGTCACAATTAAGCTTGAGACTCACTGAATATCATAATCCAACATAGTACTTCATAATTTAAATAAATAATGTACTAATTACATTACATTGAATGTCATAATGCAACCAAACACATTAACAAACATATCCATAATACACCATATTCATGGAGAAATGACACAATCCAACATAACCCTTGATGAACATTGTCATCCAACATAATCGTTGATGTAAGTCAAAATGGAATAAACAATTCAAAATATGACTACACCTAACCCTTGTGCAATGTTATAATGAATCACATAATGTGACAAAACCCATTAAGGAACATAACCATAATGCAACATGGTGATGGATGAATGTTGCGATCCAACTTAACACAACCATAATGCAACATGACCATGGACCAATGTTGTAATCCAACATGACACTTAATGAAAATTGTAATCCAATATAGCACTTCATAAACGTTGCAAAGCGAGCATACCATTAAGGAATGTGTCAAATATAACAAAACCATTAAGAAACAATCCAAATATAAATGTGAGAATTTATGTGACAATGATATGGTTCTCACAATCAAATAAAACCCTTAAGAGCTGTTGCACTGTTACAATATAATAACAGCTCCAACGAACATTCCAGACATAAATCTCGGTGGAATTATAAATTAAAAAAAGACTATACTAATTAGATTACATTGAATCTTGTAATGCAACCAAACACATTAATGAACATAACCATAATACAACAGAATCATGTAGAAACGACACTATCCAACATAGCCCTCTATGAACATCTTCATCCAACATAACCCTTGACAAGAACTCTACAATCCAACATAGCCTTTATTAATTGTTACACTATTACAATCTAATAAAATCTTTCAAGAACATTGCACATACGTATCTCAAAGTTATTATCAATTAATTAAATATCATATTTATTAATATATAATACTATTTAAAACAAAATAATAGTTAAAGAATAAATTACACTAATTTTTAATTAGTATCTTTATGTAATAAGAGTTCATCAACAACTTCACTCTATAATAATACAAAAATTAAAGAATAATATTTTGAATAAACTAATTCAATTAATATATTTATTTAAAAATCATCTCCACAAAAAAAAGATTTTTTAATCAAATATTTTAAAATTAGTTTTCACCTATTTAATAAAATTACATTACTTTTACTTATTATTAATTTATAAATAATTCCTATGTTAATATAAAAAAAAAATTAAACAATACTTTATTTACTTGAATAATAACATTTTTTATTAATTTGAACATAATAAATTAATTAAACAACATATTCCTATAATATTATAATTTGATGGAATTATTCCTAATGTAATTAATTATTAATTAAAATACAACAACATAATTTAGAGACATTAACAATATTATTTCATTAAAAACTACATGGTTAATTAATAAGATAAAATCACTTAATTAACGTTGTTTTAGCTAACCAAATAACATCACTTCATTAACAATGTTTTATTAAGTAAGACTATTGTTTTATTAAGTATCATATTATTACAATTATTTAAATGACATTATTTTTACTAATACTTTGGGGATATGTCTAAGCTGCCACATGCTACTAGAAACAACCACATTAATTTTAAGCGGCCACATGCTACATGCTACTAGCAACATACGCCTAAAATAGGCACATAATTTTTATATTAATGTTTTCCTTATAGTATGTGTCTAAATTTAGGCCTATTTGCCTAATGAGACACATTATTAAAATTAATGTGGTTGTAGCTAGTATTATTATATAATAGTTATGATATAAATTATTTTTAAGTATATTATATATGGGTCACTTATTACCTATAATGTGGTTGTTGCTAGTATTATTATATATTAGTTATAATATTAATTATTTTTATTGTATATTATATATGGGTCACCTATTACCTAAAATAAGTTAGCATATTAATTTCATTTTCAATATGGAAGAAAATTTCAGGCAGCTTGGATAGGTTGTAGACCAATTATATTATTAAAAAATTCTAAGTATCCCCAAATTATATAATAAAAAAATGTTTAAGACTTATAGAGTATTTGAATTCTAAACCAATTTCATTAACTAATACATAATTAATACATAATGACAAAGGATTTAAATTAGGGTTGAAAGACCCATTTTAAATTGAAATTTCCTCCTGTATACAAACTAGTGTTTGTGTTCTTAGTCAAGAACCACCAACTTATGTTACCTTGTTCTATAAACTGTTCTTTCATTATTTATTTCATACATATACTAACTCAATTTTTTCTTCCACTATAAATTCATCTTCAAATCGACCAACAAATCTAATCTACATCCAAGCGAAGCAAGCTAGATACCTAGCATTATGAACAACAACATCAACATGTGGTTCTGTTTACTAATCCATGCTCTACGCCAGTGCAAATCACAGGTTTGTAGATATCTCCTGCATATGCCGATTGTAGCTGCAACAACAAACATATCAGGGTGGACAAATTGATATCTCCATACAACAACAATTGATCACATTCACGATGATTCCACCAATAGATGGCTCTATTCTCCACACTAGTAGTCTTCTCTTCCCTTGAAAGAAGCTGCACCTACGGGATATTGTGAGATTTCCAGTCTAAATCATGCACTCTCCCAAATTGCAGCTTACTTTGCTCAATGCAGTTAGGTATGTATAGTGGTTTTCACCCAAAGGAATGGTGGCTCAATTGAATATGGATCTCATCGATTAGGTTGTATAGCTCTAGTACAGCCACACCAACATTCTCTTCCCATCTACCACTTGCTCCGTCACTATCTCATAATGATTTTGTTGTCGTTCTATTCTCCACTTGATGCGATGAATAGTTGCAACATGGCTCTTTGAATGCGATGAAGGCTCATTCATATAGCAACAACATACGCACAGATAGGCAACAACAAACACATGTCACTCCAATAAACAATCACAAACAATCTACACTCACTGTAAACAACAAACACATGTCACTCCAATAAACAGTCACAAACAATCTAAACTCACTGTAAACTATCCACATAGGCACACATAGTCTAAATCAGAAATTCAACTACAAAAACACTATAGACATCACTCTCCTACACCTACTTCTACAACATATTAAACACTTACACTTTTCTCATTTTCCTCAGCCCTCCAGTGAGGGAGTTGCCAAGATCAACTCTTATACCAACTCAAAAATTGTGAGAGTAATCATTATTCACACACACAAGACAATTCTATATAATTATCAATGAAATAGTACACATTTATGCATCATACACCCTTAACCAATGTAACAACTTTTTGAAAAAATATCTCAATAATACACTAACATAAGCGACTAAAGCGACTAAGTTGAAGAGAATCTCTCACATCCAACTAATTCTAGATCAATCTCTCACAATTAACAAATCACAATAAATAATAACACCATAAGTGTACATTACACTACCATTTATTACATATACAAAGCTCACATAAAGAAATAACTTATGACCTAATAATAACTAGATAGTCTTTCCATTCCATACTCTACTTTGTTGTTTAATTCTATGACAATGAATAGGATCATAATGAAGACACAAACACATTTATCTATTAACTCAATGGATAGTTAAAAAAACATTTATAGAGTTGTATTTACATTTTTTTATTAAGAATTATGTAATCACTGTAATTAAATGAAAATTGTGTTTTATATAGTAATATAAATGGTTGAAATATTATAATGATGATGATGGTTATTACCCTCCATTGACATTAAGTTTGGTTCATTGAACCTTAAGAATGGTAGGTTATTAGTTGATTTGCTTTAAAATTTTATTTTTGTTGGAAAAGATTTAAGAGAAGTATTCTTAAATCACTATAGTTTTGATGAGTTAGGAAGGTTGATATCCTAACAAATATTTTTAAATTGTGATTTAATGTGGGTATTTTCATAGGCATTGCAAAAGAAAATGTTTATTTTATTTTATTTTAATCTCTTTTGACCCATGGTGTTTTAGGAATTGTCCAATGCCCTATTTTACTAAGAGTTCCGCAGGTCTCCAACAATTTAGCTAAGATTTGGCACCTTTATGATAACTCCACTTGAGTCATGGGTAGTTTTAATTGGAATTTGAAGCAATCTTAGGAAGGTTCTTGTCTTTCATGTTGTTTTTATTTTTCTTGTAAACTAAGTATGTTGTCATAGCCATGTTATTAGATTCACTCCATCTTTCTCAATGATTTTTTAGAGGTGTTGCAACCACACTCTTCACAACCACGTAAGATAACAGGGGTGGTGAGAGTATCAAAGGATTTTCTTCTTACCCCAACACTGAAGAGCTGTTGATTCATCACTGTTTTCAAGTCCATGATAAGACTTCAACCCTCGATTTATTTTTTTGTCAATATTATAGTTCTACTGAAAACACATATTTCAATAAATTCAAAAAAATTATGTTGCGAAGGCTTCATCAACAATGAGTTTTTTGTAAATATTTAATATATTTCATTAAATTTGAAAAAAAATCATCCAATCTAAACTATTTCATTTGATCAAACTTATTTTACCACTCCATGTTTTTTTCATTATGCAATCATTCAAAATGAAAATTGCATCAATATTGTATGGCGTTCTTTAAGGAGATCATAGGTGGAGGGAAGATGCTTCTCTTGTTCTCTCTCACTAGTGAGATATTGAACTTTTTTACTGCTTAGTGCCTTTAGGTAGCACCAGGAAGGGGGTGATTATCATGGTCGTTTTTAGTGGGGAGGTGGTGGTATGAGAGAGAAATATACGAGTACAAGGGATTCCCTCATGTATGTTTAGGCTAGACATTTTTGTTCAAGGTATTTGAAGAGGGTTGGGCACCATTGCTATATCTCCACTCAAATCCTTTGTGAACAAACTAAGAACTAGCCTAGAGGTACCAATAAGAATGAATGCATCCAATGGTAGAGTGTATAGGATGGTTTGATAATAGGATCGTCTCTATGAAGCTCCATGAAGTGATCCACATAGAAGGTGCCCAAGTGCATCGGTGAAATGCTTAAATGGGGCAAGCCAATCCATTGAGATGTCCAATGTGGATTGGAGTAAGAAAGTGGCCTCTAAGAATCAACATTAGGAGTAGGTAGTTGAAACAAGGGTCTTCAAAGAGAGACATAAAAGTAAGGGACTAAAATTTTAGTATTTCAAATTTGATTTTTAAATCAACCATGGTTGAACATTAATTTTAACAATAGGAATAGAAAAAACAAAAATTTAAATGTAGAAGAGATACATGTTGAGACAACTAATGAATTTTAGTTGAACTTTGTATAAGTCTTTGTGCTTTTTGCTTATCAATTATTAATAGTGGATGTAACTACACATAAGTTATCAATTATTTCAATTACAAGTAATTGATTTAAGAATATAGAGTTACAAAATGTTATAAAAGTGGAAATCAAATTTCATATGGTGCAAAAAATATAAAGACATTCATTTATGACCCATCATGAATGACCCTAAATAATCAACTTAATGTTAATTATCAATTAACTTTATGTTTTTTTTAAGAAATTCAATTTATTTACATCACATTTATACACTCATATTAATGCATATTAAAAATTAAAATTCTATAAATGACTTTGTGCCTAATTTTTTATATGAGATGATTACAATTACAAATAATTAATTTAACCATACAAATTTACCAAATGTTGTGGACAAATAAATAAAATGTGTATATTAAAAAAAGTACAAAAACAATAATTTATGACCCATCTCAAGTGAGCTTGAATATCCCACTTAACACTCATTATCAATTAAATATGTCTTTTTAAAAAAATGCATTTTTATTTGCATGGAGTTTTATCCTTGTTGGGCTATATGATATGATTTCAATTAAAAACAATTGATTTAAAAACACAAATCTACCAAATGTTATAGGCGGGGAAATCAAATGTGTAAGATGTAAAAAAGTACAGACATCCATTTACGACCCATCTCTAATAGGCCTAAATAGTCCACTTAACACTCATTACCAATTAATTCTATATTTTTTTAATTTATATAGAGTTTTATTCAAAGACTCTGTCACATTCATATACTCATATTATTGCATATAGGAAAATAAAAGTATGGATGGGGAAGTCAAATGTGTACGGTTCAAAAAGTACAAAGGCATTCATTTATGACCCATCTCCAATGAACTTGACTAGTCCACTTTACACTCATTATCAATTAATTACATGTTTAGTTTTAAGAAATCCATTTTATTTACATGGAGTTTTATTCAAAGGCTGCCACATTTATATACTCATATTATTGCATATAGGCAAATAAAAGTCAATAAATGACTTCATGGCTTATTAACTTACATGCGATGATTGCAAGTAGAAATAAATGGTGTAATGATACATATCTATAAAAAGTTATATACCGAGAAATTGAATGCCTTGCAATTTCAAGAGTTTCAAGTCATTCATCTGTGACCTATCTCCCATGAGCCTGAATATTTCACTCTCACTAAGTTTTGTTTGGAAGAAATGTATTGTTGTTTGTATGGAGTTTTAATTCGAAAATTATAGATCACATTGATACATTCTATTAATGCATAGAGGTCAATAAAAATCAATAATTATCTTCGTGCCTTGTTGGTTTATATGAGATGATTTCAATTACAGATAATTGATTTAAGAGTACAATTTACAAAAAGTTATGGATAATAAATCAAATATTTTATAGTTAAAATTATTCAAAGATATTCATTTATTGCGCTGAAGAGGCGCATTCTACAACGCAGTAGGGGGAGATGTGTAAGTCCTTCCGTGCTCATCCTAGATATGACACGTGTCCTTTATAAAAAATAATAAAATGTTATAAAAAATAACATGTCGGCTCAATTTACATTTAAAATATTTTTTAGAACCACATATATAAGATTACAAATTAAAACCATAAACATTTCGTTCACATTTCCTCAACATTTCCACTCTAAAAAAGGGGTTTATAGTTAGAGATATTTGATCCCTTTCGGCACTTGGTAGATCCTTTTTAAGATGAATCAATGCTAGTGAGATATGTCCAATGAACTTAAATAGCCTACTTAAACACACATTAACAATTAATTCTATGTTCTATGTTTTTTATGAAATGCAACTTGATATACATGGAGTCTTATTTAAAAAATTACAAATAACATTTATACATTCATATTAATACATATAGGAACTACTAAAAGTTAGTAAATGGCTTCATGCCTTGGCTTATATGAGATGATTGCAATTATAGATAATCAATTTAAGAATACAATTAAAAAAAAAAACTATGAATTGATATATAAGAAGTCTTACAATTAAAAAATGTTCAAAGTCATTCATGTGTGGTTAATCTTCCATTAGTTTTAATAGTCCCCTTAACAATGGTTATCAAGAAATTCTAATTTTTTTTGAAAGAAATGTATATTTTTTATATAGAGTTTTCTTTAAAAAATCACATATCACATTTATACCCTTGTATTAATGCATACAAGTAAACTAGTAACAACCATATTAATTCTATTTAATATGTTTGAATATGCGGATAGACTTAAATTTAAGCACATACTATAGGGACAAACATTAATATAAAAAGTGCCTAAATTTAGGCCTATCCACGTATTTAGACACATCAAATAAAATTAATGTGGTTATTGCGGATGAGCTTGTAAACATATCTCCAAAACATTAAACAATTAATATTATTTAATTAATTATAACATTAATATTAATTAAATATAATAATTAATTAAAATATTACATATTTCATATTTGATTATACTATATCCAATATAATTAATATACCATATAATGTTATATAAAGAAATTAAAATTTTTTATTGATAAAATAATAATATAATTAATTATATTATTAATATTAATTATGATTTAATATTAATATTTACTTAATTAATTATTAAAATTTAATATTTAAACACTATCCTTTTTTAATAATAGTATAATATAATAATTAATTAAAATATCGTCATTTAATTAAAAATTACACATCACATTTCTACACTTATATTAATAAATATACGTAAATAAAAGATAATAAATTATTATGACTTATATAATATAATTTCAATTACAAATAAATGATTTAAGAATTCATACAAATGTTATGAATAACGAAATAAATTCCAATACAATTTAAAAAGTTTAAAGACATTCATACGTGACACATCTCTAATGGGCATCAGAGAGCACGAATGGTCCACTTATCAATTAATTATATGTTTTTTTAATAAATATAATTTGAAGTTTTAATAAAAGCTAATAAACGATTTTGTGCCTTATTGGTTTATATAAGATGATTGTAATTACAATTGATTGATTTAATAATATAAATTTACAAAAACTTATGGATTGGAAATTAAATGTTTTTTATTCACAAAAGTTCAAATTCATTTACGTATAGGCCATTTTTTATTAGCTTGAGTAGTCCATTTAGAATTCATTATCAAGTATATATATTTTAATTGATTTAATAATATAAATTTATAAAAACTTTTGGATTGGAAATTAAATGTTTTTTATTCACAAAATTCAAATTCATTTAAGCATGGGCCATTTTTTATTAGCTTAGTAATCCATTTAGAACTCACTATCAAGTATATATATATTTTTGGTAAGAAATGTATCTTATTTGTATTAAATTTTATTTCAAAAATTATATTTCACATTATTAATATATGTGAGTAAATATAAGTCAATAATAAATTTATGTTTTGTTGAATCATATGAAATGATTTCAATTACAAATAATTGATTTAAGAAGACAAATTTAAAAAAAAAATATAAGTCAATAATAAATTTATGCTTTGTTGACTCATATGAAATGATTTCAATTACAAATAATTGATTTAAGAAGACAAATTTAAAAAAAAATATATAAGTCAATAATAAATTTATGCTTTGTTGACTCATATGAAATGATTTCAATTACAAATAATTGATTTAAGAAGACAAATTAAAAAAAAAAATATAAGTCAATAATAAATTTATGTTTTGTTGACTCATATGAAATGATTTCAATTACAAATAATTGATTTAAGAAGACAAATTAAAAAAAAAATATATAAGTCAATAATAAATTTATGCTTTGTTGACTCATATGAAATGATTTCAATTACAAATAATTGATTTAAGAAGACAAATTTAAAAAGAAATTATAGATGATAAAACAAATGTTGTATACGGCGAGCCCAAAATAATAATAAATAATAAAATGATGTATACAATTTCCATATATTTTAAAAAATATAAAATCATAAAAAGTAATTTAGCAAAAGTCATGTTCACATTGTATTTGAAAATTACAATGTACTTGTAAACACATTTCTATTTTTTTAAATCTTCATCTAATACAATGACCCCAATGTTTTATTGAACATTAGAATGTAGTCACTTTTCTTTTTGATACAATGAATCGTCTTAAAAAAGGAGAATAGAAATAACGCAAGCTAAGTATCTTGCTGCCATCTTATACAAGCTTTTATATGATATGGTTTCATCAATATCCAGTGAATTGAGAAGTAGGATTTGATTTATTTATTATAAATACATAAAATTCAGAAGTGTTTTAATCCTTCTATTTGAAAATACTCAAAAAACTAGGACAGGTCTCTTACCAAACTCCAAATTTGGTTTTCTTTGAATATGACATCTTGGTTCATATTGGACATATAATGAGAAGAATATTCATTCCATTTCAAATACCAACATCTTTCAACTGATATATACTCTCAATTGCACTCTAACCACATATATGACATTAATGTATTCCACTTCCAATGCTTCATTAATTAATGACATTGGAACCCAATATTTAAAAGCATTTAAAAACATCCAATTGCTATATATTGTCATTTTTTTTCTTTCATTTGTATAAAAACAAATTTTATAAGGAGTTAAATACCAATTAATTAAATATAATTACAATACCCCAATTCAAACAAACAAATTAATGAGATATTATTTTTTACATATAACTTTAACTTATACATTTTTTAAGAATTCTTATGAAATAGTAAAATTTTATATGAACACATTGAAATATCATTCAAATAATTGATTTTCATGAGATAGAATGATCAATTAAATCACAATTAAAAAATAGATTTACAATAACCCAATTCAGCAAATAAACTAATTATATATTTAATACAAATCTTAAATTCCAAGCAAATAAATTAATTATATGCTATTTTTTACATACAGCTTAACATGACATTTTACTTTATGTCAAATAAGATTTTTTTATAAAAATGCATTGAATCGCTATTTTTTAAGAGTTATAATGGTCACATAAATACCAATAGAAAATAGAAAAATATAAATACAATGTCTCAATTCAAAAAACTAGACTTATTATATGTTATTTTAGTTGAACTAAAAAACTTATGTGTAAATTTATTTTATCAATTTTTGAGTTAAGTAGCTAAATTCATCATCATAAAATAGTTATATGTTAATTTTTACATACAACCAAATACAATATAGCTAAATTCATCATCATAAGATAATTATAAGTTAATATTTACATACAACCCAATACAATAAATTAATTTTAATGAAATAATAATTTTTTTATAAATACATCCAACCAACAATCAAATCACCAACTTTTAATAACTCACTATTTCAATACAAATAAACGAAATAATATTATTTTAATTTCTAGTAATGACACACAAAACCACCATTTATTATGAAATAAAAGTCAACTTAAATTGAAAATAGTAGTGTAATAATAATAATGTGTGTGAAACCAAAAATTTATATTATAATCATTATATTTATTTCAATACAAAGGTGCCAAATCTAGAATTAAGTTATAAAATGTAAAATGACGAGAGATTTATATCATCAATTTGAAAATTTTGAGTTATAAAATGTAAAATGACGAGAGATTTTTATCATCAATTTGAAAATTTTGCTTACACATAAAATAAACACGGGTACTATTAAAGGTCATTTAAGATTCTTCAAAAAAATCTTGTACATTTGGCCCCTTTAGAATTTATTCAATATTCTTTATAAACGGACTATTAGCCATTTACCTTTTTTTGGTTCCTTTCGATTAATGAAGTGGCAAGAATCAAATTGTCTTGGGATTTTCTTTCATTCTCTCATGTGAACAATCCACTATAACAATGTTAGTTATTTTGACACTTTTTCCAATTGTTTAGTGTGTATAAATTTTGTTAGATAGTTAGATATCTTCTATCTTTATGTTGTTTGCAATTAGAGACAAATTGATAATGTAGTGTTTCTAAAATTAATCGAAACACCAATTGCTTATCCTATTTTCCACCAAATGGAAGCACCAATTGCTTATCCTATTTTCCACCTTAATGATCAGCCAGTCCCAATCCTTTAAAAGGTATCTGCAAGGTTTGAGAAAAAAACCCAAATACTTCATACCATTTCCAACTCTAAAAACAGGAAATGAAAATATATTCTGTAATGTAATAACCTCTGTGTCTTCCAGACAAGAAAGATATAAAGAGGATTTATCATTATTAATCTTCATTCTAGATGCCTTACAGAAGATCATAAGGATCTCATATAAAGTAGACAAAGATTGTTCGGATCCATCATTGATCATAACAACATTGTCCACAAAAAGTACATGAGTTAGTACAATATTATTTCCAAAAGGTATACCATGATAGGTCCCACTGTCTCTAGCATAAAGAAGAGCCCTTCCTAACCCTTCAACCACAATAAGGAATAGTAAAGGTGCCAAAGGGAAACATTGTCTTAGTCCTCTGCCATATTTGAAGAAAGAAGTTGCAACACCATTAATGAGTAAGGAAAAGGAAACAGAGGAGAGACTGCTCATCACCCAGGTAATTAAATTCCCAACAAACCCCAATTTGGAGAGAATGACTCTGAGATAGGTCCAACTTACTTGATCATATGCTTTGGAAGATCAATTTTTAGCATAACAACCTTAATACATTTACTATGCATGGTATGCATACCTTCCTGGATGACACCAACAACATCATGAATATGTCTGCCTGGCAGAAATCCAAACTGTTCACCGAAAATGCATCTATTCAACACAGATTTGATCCTAACAGAGATAAGTTTACCAATAATTTTGTAAACAAAATTACAAAGAGAAATAGGTCTGAAATCCTCAAAGGATAAAGGCTGATCAATCTTAGGGATAAGAGCAAGCAAAGTGGAATTGAAAATAGCAGGGATTTTCCCACTAACCCTAGAAAGGTCAACAACTCTCAGAAGGTCCTCACCTAGAACATCAAAAAGGCATCTAAAAACCTCAACAGGCATCCCATCAGGTCCCGGGCTCTTGTCATTTTTACTAATGGAAAGAATATACTGAATATCCAACAAAGAAACAGGCTTCATAAGTTCAAGATTATCCTCTAAAGAAACTGAAGAAGGAAAATAGCTAGCACTAAGCACAATTTCAGGCAGATGGAGGTTATCTTCTTCCTTGAACAAAGACTGAAAATGTTGAATCCCAGCCTTTACAATAGCCTCAGAACCTTCTACCAGATTACCGGCATAAAGTTATGTAATAAAGCTTTGTTGGCATTCCAACAACTCCTTTTGATTTTTATGAAAATAAAGGGAACTCCCCATTAGAATTTTGTAAGTATATGCCTTTTGTTTTCCTTCATCTTATCTTCCTTGCTTTGGTAGGTGGTTTCTTGGCTTTTTTATTATTATTATCCTTTGCTTCTTGCAGTGCTTGTTCTTTGGTTTGACTTTCATTGTATAACGATTTGGTGATTTGGATCGTTGGCATCTTTTGGCCCTTTCGACGATGAACAACACATACTCAGTCTTACTTGAGCTTATTTGAGCTAATCATATCCTTCAGTTTGACTTGGTTGGATTTATATGATGCTTCGACAATTATAACAAATTTTGGTTTGTCGGTGCATTTGTGAATTAACGACCATTTTGGTAGATCATAATTAATTAGATAAAAGCTCAATTTTAATACTTATGATTTACGTCTTGAAAGAGTTTATATCAAATAATTGGTTCCAACTATTGGTTTTAAATTTAAGCAATCTATCAAATTTTACAAGCCTTCAAATTTTTATAAATTCTAAATACTCAAGGCTTGTTCATAAATAACTCATATTTTATTTTAAATTACTATATACCAAAGTTTCCTTTATTTGATATGTTTTTTTATCAAAATTAACACTTCATTGTCTATATACATCTATGTTTCTTTAAAGAATTTTTTATCAAATTATTTTCACTTCATTTTCGAGGCATATTATTTATGAAGTAAATATATTTTAATAGAGATGTTGTGCCAAAATTATTGAAATAATATTATAAGAAACATATTTAATAGAAAGTATTAAATCTATGGTTCTTATTCAATACTTTCATTGGACACAAACATTTATGTGCATGTTATGATAATTATTTATATGGATGATGAAGTAAAGTTTCCATGTGCATGTACAACAGAAAGAAGTCCGACTCATTAAAAACAGACCGCAGACCTCTCAGAAAGACTATTTTGCGTGGAGGAATTTGAGCAAACCGTGAATAATTAGCTCAAACGGTTGAAAACCCATTTCCCAAATGGACTCCTTTACCCCTAGTTGAGGATGGTTTTGAAATTTTATTTATAGTTTGGGATAAATTCATGCCTGAACAAATGTGTATTTTCCATAAATTTGTTGTGGCTAGTTTTGGTATCCATTTGGATGAATCAAAGTTTTGAGGGTTGGATTCTATCTTTCCAATGGCTCTTCACTTATATAAATTTGAACTCAGAGGTTTGAGGAAGTGGGAGAATCTTTAAGAGGAGAAACCTGGATTTCTTCTTCTTCTATTTGTGCCCTTTGGAAGAAGGCTCTCTACATGGTTGGAGAATAGTTGTTTTTCTGTGCTCTGTATTTCTCTTTGTTCCATTTGTATGTGAGTAGGGAGAGAGCGATTATGTCCAAAGTGGTTCCTAGATATGCATAAACATGTGTTCCTTTTATCATACAAATATATTTGTAACTAGAGATTGATTTAATGTTCCAAGACTCCTTCAACTGTCTCAATAAGACTCTATTTTATTACTGTTCTTTCCTCATCCAACTGAATTTAATTTAAATACAATTTCTTTGTTCATTCTTGCATTTAATCTTTGTCTTTATTTGTCTTGAATGATTAATTTTATTGTGTTTAATTGTCTTGAACAATCACAGGTCTATTGTAATGAGCAATTTGAATCAGTAGTTATTTTGTTAATTATGTGTTTTGAAATATTGATTTGCTTAAAGAATTATATTTAATTTTAAATTTCTTTAAAGTAAATTGTAATTAAATCTTACATCTCATGCATCAGAATTATATTAACCATGCTCCTATGCATGATAGTTTAGAAAATAGATTAGGTAGGGTTAGTTTTCAAATTATATTTTTAGTTTCATCCCATGCTTGAAATCTACAGTTTAGCAGTTGCTAAATTTGTGTGTTTTAACAACCACTAAATCTTGGTGTTTTAGCAAGTGCTAAATATGTGTGTTTTAACAACTGTTAAATCTATTTCAGTTTAACAAGCCACTAAACTGTTTATTTCATGTTTTTTTTTTATAAATTTGCATCTTAGTTAAATTTAGTTTTCATTTTAGAATAGTTTATCATTTAGGAAATTATTAAGATCTGATTGTGAGACTCTATTCTAGAGAGAAAACCTATGAAGGCAGTAGGGCCTTTGTTCATGTGAGAGTAATTTATCTCAAACACACCAGGAGTTGTGTCAAGCATCTTGTGTGGGATTTCTCTCTGTGTTGGCCACTGTCAGAAAGTCCGGCCAACAAATGGTGCTAGAAGGAGGGTCGATCGACAAGTAAGCCCTTGAGCTATTTCTTTTTAAATTTTGATCTATTTTAAAATGAATCCTATTATTGTTTTAGAATATGCTTTTAGCATGCCTGGGCCTACTGGAGGTATTTATGAAAATGTAGCGAATCTCTTGCAAATGTTAAGTTTTGATGGAGAAGGTAAAATGACTGCTCTTAAATATCTCACTGAATTTATATTTATTTGTAACTAGTATCGTATAATTTGTGAAAGAAAGATTTATAAGATTTTTATGGTCACTTTTAAAGGAAGAATTCAAGGATGGTTTGAAATGTTTCCTGCTAAATCCATTCATTCAAGTAAACATTTCATGGTTTTTTTATTGATGCGCATGAGGATTACAATTATCAAGAATTGAGGTATGAGATCGAGAATCTTTGCAGACAAGAAGGTGACTCTATTAGTACCTTCTTTTCAAGTTTTATGTCAATTCACTTTAGATTTCATGAAAAAGAACAACTTTCTGCAGAAGAACTAACCATTTTATTTCTATATCTTGATTCTCATTCAAATTTACATGATCAAGTGAATAATGATAAGCTTGAAATTGAGGATAAGCATCTTGATAGTTGCATTACTTCATTGGTTAATATTGATTCAACGTCTAATATTATTGATCCAAATTCTAACATTGAAATTGTTGAACATCAACAAATCTTAGAATCTTATAATATACAATTTCAGGAACAAAAGAATTTGAATTTGACACTTATATTAAACAATCATTCTCTTGTTAAAACAATTGTAGTCGAAAAAGAATTGATGACTTTAGAACCTAAAACCGAATATTTGAATGATAGTTGCATAAGTCATGATTTTGCATTTTCTTATTCTCAAATTGAGCAAAATCCTCTCATTCCTTCACAAAATGTATCAGCAAATCAGAATATGAACAATGATTTTTCCCTTGAATCAGTTAATTAAGATTGTCCTATTAAAAGGGGAACATCTAATTTTCCACTTTTGCAAAGTTATCATGCTTTGTATCCAGATCTATTTACTCATTATAGTTCATGTCCTAATACTAATATTCAAATAAATTCTCCACTATGGTCAACTCCTATCTTAATGCAAAGTGATTTATTGTGTAAGAATGAGGGAAATATTTCTATTCAAGATGTTGAAGATGAAAATATTTTTATAAATGTCGCTCATGAATCACATGCATATGATAATATTAAATAATCTAAGTTGGAAGATCAAATTATTTCTCATAATCTTTTATATTTTGGTGATACTAATATTTTCAATTGTAAATTAATTGATTTGTCAAAATCTCATGAATTTCAAAGGGAAATTCCTTGCTCTGAGATAATGCCAAAATATGATTTTCAATTTTATGATGATGATGTTTCCTTACAAAATATATCCTCTACTTTAACTCCTCTTGGATTCTTTGATCATAATCACGACATGCCACTTTTTTATTACTATTGTGATGATGTTTCTATCAATCACTCCATTGAATTTTCACAAGTTTCAAAGTTCCTCAAATCTTCTTTTTTACGATCCAAGTTATTCTTGGTTGGAAGGATCATATCTTAAAAGGTTTCCATCTCCTATTTTTCTGTATGAAGCATTTCAATTCATATTACTAATCATTGACATGTTTTATCTTATAGGAATTAAGATACTATGACGGTTTCATTTGATTTTCGACTATACTTGATTGTTGTAAATTTGATTTAGTGTATATAAGTAGACTAGGAATAAGATAGAGTAGTTTTTCTGATTGCTTCTTAGTTTTAAGTTTTGATTCCACAAGTAAGAGTAGTAAATATGAGCATGTATATATTTATGAATAAGCTCAATAATTTTTCTGCTAAGGTTATAATGATGTTTGCCTAATTTTGGTCAGATGCACATGGTTGGATTCCTTAGTTAGAAAGTGTTTGGAAACAAGTGATACAATCAGGAACAAATGATTGAGAATATGGCTTCACATCAGGTAAGTGAATTCTTTATCTAATTTTCATTTCGAATTTTGCATCATTGTTATCTATCTTATTTAAACTTTGAAAGAGTAAAAAGTATTTGGATTTCATTTTCGATTTAAAACCACAAACTCATTGTTTCATTCTTGGTGTAAGTTTTTTTTATATTCTTCTTCTTAAAACAAGTATTGAAGTAGGAGTCTATTCATGAGAAATAATCAAACTACATTGAACGATGATAAAATTATTTATTTAAATTAATCATTAGGCTATCTTACATGGTCTAAGATAAGGTCGCTAATGATTCATTTAGAGTCTCTTAAATTCTTGCATTGACATTCATCGAGGAATTTATCAAAGTGTGTAGATTAGCATATGATTTCCACATTTTAACATTAACATTTTTTAGTATGATTGCTCATTGGAATTTGGGTTTATTAATTGAACTCCTTGAAATTTTTTATAACATCATGCCAATTCTTGATTTTGCTCCTAAAATACTATTTTGATTGAACTTTCTCTAATTTTTTTTGTAATCAATCATTTTCAAAAACGATGATTTAGGCTTTTTATGAATAATTATTATGTTTATCATCAAGAAAAAGTCATATTTTTATCTTGCCATAACCACAAATTAAGACATAATTAAATTGATGGAAAATTGTTTTAAAATTTTGATCAATTAATTTATTTTAAGATCATATTTTATATTGATCTTCAATTTAAGATTTCTCTTTCATTCAATTGCAACACTTAGTAGGGTTGTGACATGCCATTAATAATGGTTTACAAAAATTAATTGGTTTATTCATCAAAAAATTAATATTTAGCTTGGTTTAACTTGATTTCTTTTCGCTTTCACTTTTGAGACACAGTTGATTGGATTTCCTATCATTTCAATCTTGTACATTTTGACTAGTGTTTGAGTTGATATTGTGATTTTCTAGGGTTTTCATTCAATTTTTGAAATAATTGGTTTCTTACAAATCTTCTTTATTTATTTCATTATCTTTGATTATAAGATTTTGTCATGACCATTTTCAGGTTTTTTCACTTTTCTTTAATAAAGAGTTGTAATCATATATAATCTTTCTCTTTTGAATTGTAACTCATTTTGTAATTATCTTTCATAAAATTTACAACTTAGAATCTACTTTTTTCATTTTGATTTCATTTTGTAAATAGTGTTGAGGAAAAGGGTCTGATTCATTTCAACCTTTCAAACATGATTAAATGAAGTTTATCATAATCTTAGAGAAATGAGAATAAATTTTATGTTAACAATTCTAATATTTTTGAAGAATTTTTGAAGAATTTTTGAAACTTGATGTCAATGACATACTCCTATCTATTTTGACTTGCATCTTATATTCACATCTCTTGTTTTTTCCATTCATATTGACCATTTCACTAAAAGCTTAATCCTTTGTATCCTTATATTGTGGTCAAATTTAATATTAAGAGTTTTGTCGTCATTCTTTATGCATGTCATGATTTTGTGATTTTTACTCTATTTTTTATAACCCGTCTTATAGAATATGACAGTGTCTTTATTTTCGAATTTCAAGTTTATTTACCTTCGATAATCAACTGAAGTTTCGATAGATATTAAAATTTTTTCTTGTCATTTAAAAATTGGCCATCTTTGTGAATACTTAATTCTTCTTTCATTTTGAATTGTGATACATACTTTTTTGGTTGAAAATTTGGTTTGATCAGGTCCTATCTTGTATATAAGTTTTGGATGTTTTGGTTCAATTAGTGATTTTTATTTTGCATTTTTAAATTTCAAGTCTGTTTGGTTGATTGGTTTCAGTAGTGAATTTGATATTTTGAGCTTTCATATTTTCCTCTTTGTTTTTAGTTTGCTTGAAATAAGGGGGTATTATAGAAAAATAATACTGTAATGACACATTGTTTGGTGTTGATATGTTTCTCTTCTAATCAACCTGATATCTTTAAGGGGAATCATTGTAAGGAGTTTCTTTCCATATCAATTTTTCTTACTGTGACTTAATCACTCATAGTATCGAAACATTTCTTATGAACTTAACCAATAAGTTAGTTGAACTTCGGATTATTATTCTTGGATTTTATTTTGTGAATGATGTCATTAGCTAGGCATATTAGTTTGCCAATAAGTTTTTCTCTCATAAACTTTTCAATCAGTTCCATTAGCCATCATTAGGCATCCATGCTATTTAAGGAGTTTTATCTTGGTTATCTTGCTCATCCATTAGGGTAAATTGGTTAGTAAACATCTAATTAAAAACTTTGGTTGAAGAATAGGAGGTCTCTGGATAGAGGCGACCTAATCATGATCATCAACCATGTCAGGGATAACATCATTTCTGATCACCAGGGTGATGGCTCTTGGTCATAAGATTAAGGAACATGAAGTCTCATCACGAGATGACCTGTTTATCTTTGGCAGCTCTCGTGAATGATGCTATCAATATCTGGTTACCAGGATAGTAGTCTTGAACCAAAGATATAATTAATTTTTTTTCAAAACAAAAAAATGATGAGAAAAAGAGAAAAATGAATCTTTCAATTATTTATGTCTTAATGGATGGGGAGCTTATCTAGATATCTTATTAAGGTATGAAGGTCATATCTTTATGCTGATGTTGATTTGATCATCTTTAGCTATTGAGAAAGCATTCTTGACGAGGTTTATTTTCTGTGCATATATTTCAAAGTCATTAATCTTTATTGAGTCTCTGAATAATAGTTGCGATAATTCATTTGATTGCGACAACACTTGAAGTTCAAATTTTTACTATATAGGCTAGAGACAGGATAAAGTCATATGGTGTGAGATTTGATATTTCAAGAAAACCTTGATTTTGTTTTCCCATATCTTTAATCTTCAGGTAAACATACAGAGATAACTGGTTCATCCAGCATGTCGACATTTCATGGCACCCCAACAACTTGCCTTGATTTTTATGAAAATAAAGGGAACCCCCTCATTAGAATTTTGTAAGTATCTATTTTTTGTTTTCCTTCATCTTATCTTCCTTTCTTTGGTAGGTGGTTTCTTGACTTTCTTTATTTGATCCTTCGCTTTCTGCAGTGCTTGTTCTTTGGATTGGTTTCATTATATAAGGATTTGGTGATTTGGATATCTTTGTCGTTGGCATCTTTTGGCCCTTTAGTCGATGAATAACACCTATTCAGTCTTACTTGAGATTATTTGAGCTAATCATATCCTTCAGTTTGGATTGGTTGGATTTATATGATGCTTCGACAATCATTAACAAATTTTGGTTTATCGGTGCATTTGCAAATTAATGACCATTTTGGTAGATCATAATTAATTAACTAAAATCTCAATTTTACTACTTTTGATTTACGTCTTGAAAGAGTTTATATCAAATATTTGGTTCCAACTATTGGTTTTAAATTCAAGCAATCTATCAAATTTTACAAGCCTTGAATTTTTTATAAATTTTATAAATTCTAAATACTGAAGGCTTGTTCATAAATAACTCATATTTTATTTTAAATAACTATATACCAAAGTTTCATTTATTTGATAAGTTCTTATCAATATTAACACTTATCCATCATCTATTTATGTCTATATTTCTTTAAAGAAATTTTCATAATTTGTTTTTCACTTCATTCTCGAGGCATATTATTTATGATGCAAATATATTTTAATAGAGATGTTGTGCCAAAATTCTTGAAATAATATTATAAGAAACATATTTAATGGAAAATAATAAATTTATGGTTCTTATTCAATACTTTCATTGGCCAAAAACATTTATGTGCATGTTATGATAATTATTTATCTGGATGATGAAGTAAAGTTTCCCTATGCATGTGCAATAGAAAGAAGTGTGACTTGTTAAAAATAGAATGCGCACCTGTCGGAGAGACGATTTTGCATGGAGGATTGTGAGCAAACCGTGAAGAATTAGCTTAAACGGTTGAAAACATAGTTCCCAAATGGGATCCTTTACCCCTATCTGCAGACGGTTTTGAAAATTTCTCAACATATTGGGAGAAATTCGTGCATGAACAGAGGTGTATTTTCCAGAAATTTGTTGTGGCCGGTTTTGGGATCCATTTGGACGAATCAAAGTTTTGGGGGTTGGATTCTATCTTTCCCATGGCTCTTCAATTCTATAAATTCGACGTCAGAGGTCTAAGGAAGTGGGAGAATCTTTTAGAGGAAAAACTTGGCTTTATTCTTCTTCTATTTGTTCCCTTTGGAAGAAGGCTCTCTACAGGGTTAGAGAATAGTTATTTTTTCCTGCTCTGTATTTCTCTTTATTCCATTTGTATGTGAGAGTTGGGAGATAGAGATTTTGCCAAAAGTGGTTCCTAGTTATGTAGAAACATGTGTGCCTTTTATCATATAGAGATATTTGTATCGAGAGATTGCTAATGTTTTAAGACTCCATCAACTGTCTCAGCAAGACTGTAATTTATTACTGTTATTTCCTCATCTAGCTAAATTTAATTTAAATACAATTTCTTTGTTCATTTTTGCATTTAATCTTTGTGTTTATTTGTCTTGAATGATTAATTTTATTGTGTTTAATTGTCTTGAACAATCACTAGTGTGATGTAATGAGCAATTTGAATCAATAGTTATTTTTTTAATTACTTGTTTTGAAATATTGATGTGCTTAAAGAATTATATTTTATTTTAAATTTATTTAAAGTAAATTGTAATTAAATCTTACATCTCATGCATCGGAATTATATTAACCTTGCTCAAGTGCAGGATAGTTTAGAAAATAGATTAGGTAGAGTTAGTTTTCAAATTTGATTTTTAGTTTCATTTCTTGGTTGAAAGCCATCATTTAGCAACTGCTAAATATGTGTGTTTTAGCAGCCGCTAAATTTGTGTGTTTTAGCAACTGCTAAATCTGTGTGTTTTAACAGATGTTAAATCTGTTTTCAGTTTAACAAGCTACTAAATTGTTTGTTTTCAGTTTAACAAGGCACTTAAAATTTGCATCTTAGTTAAATTTAGTTTTCATTTTAGAATAGTTTATCATTTAGGAAATTATTAAGATCTAATTGTGAGACTCTCTATTCTAGAGAGAAAGCCTATAGAGACAACTGGGCCTTTGTTCTCACAAGATTCATCTATCTCAAACACATTGGGAGATGTTTTAAGTGCCTTATGTGGAATTTCTCTTCGTGTTGGTCATTGCCAGAAAATCTGGCCAACAAGCTTGTAAACATAAGATCAAGATATGTATGTCTTCATGTTGTAATATGTCGCTGTATAGGTGCTTATATATCTATTTCAAATAAACAAAAAGGAGCAAAACCTATATTCAAATATTCATGTGTGAGAGATTTATATTATTCCATAAAATATTCTCATCCGGGTAGAGGACCAATTTAGATTCATTGATCACATATTTAGTTCATGTCCAATGTTTCCATATTCCTTCAACCAACTGCACACCTAGTTTGTAGAGGATATCATCCTCCATGTTCCTCTTTGCAAATGTGATGAAAAGGGACAAATTGGAACAACCCAATGCATATGAGTCTCAGGAATGTCTTCTTTGGGAGTTTCCTCAATATAAACCAATCAATCACTAGTTGTGAGTCACAAAAGACCGGTAACTTGTCCACCCCTTTAGATAGAGCTAGATTGGGAGTCAATTCGAGAGCCTTCATTTCAACATGATTATTTGTATCCCTCCCAATCTTAACTGTAAATTTGTACTAGTGGTTTTTTGATAGGTAAATGATACCACCCACACCTCCTATACCTAGCATTCCTTGAGACACACCATAGAAGAAGCACCAACTTCCTGATTTTTCTATCACCTCCTCCTTGACGATTCTTTTCTTTGAGGGTTCATATGATTGTGAAAAATTCTCCAGAATGACCACACATTTTGAGGAATAGACCATAGGAGGGGAATTCATATCTTCAAATGTGGTTTTATTCCTAACTAGCTAAACCCCCTTATCATTAGAGGAAATTTCAACTCAAAATGGGCCTCCTAAAAAGAAATAATAAAATAATAGTTAAAATAATAAATTAATATTTATTAATTTTGGAGGAAGAAAAGAAAAAAACTACTTTTTGTTTGTATTTTTGACATATATCCCTGTGTTTTTACTCAAATTTTGATCGATAGAGCTCGTTGGATGCGGAATTAAATTCCGCATCCAACGAGCTCTCCTGATCGAAAATTGAGTAAAAACATGGGGAGATATGTCGAAAATACAAATAAAAAAAATAGTTTTTTTATGATAGCTATCCCCAAATTTATATTAAAAAAATGTTTAAGACCTATATGGTATTTCAAATTTAAAGCAATTTCATTGGCTAACACATGATGACATGGAATTTGAATCAAAGTTAAAAGGCCCATTTTGAGTTGAAATTTCCTCTAATGATCATCTGAACTGGTAGAGTTCGGTAATAGGGATATGTCTCATTATTTAACTAGTCCTTTAGAGCATCAGTAAGACATTCACCCTGCGAAAAAAATGCTGCTAAAAAAAATGTGAAGCAAAGGTCCACATACTATAAAAATATGAGCATTTAACAAATAGATGGGTGAGATACTCAAATCATTATGATATAAAGGACATCCACTAGGTCTACATCCTAAATATTTTCTCAATCTATCCCAAACAGGTACATTTCCTGCAAGTGCCATCCATAAGAATAATTTATCCTTTAAAGGACACTACAAATTCCATATTTTTTGATTCCACCAATGGGGTTCTGGTAAGTATTCTTCTTCACAAGCCACTATGTAACCCAATCTTGGTCGGTATGTGCCCCCTGCTGCATTTCTAGTCCATACAATTTTATCCTCTTTGTCTTTCATATGAACATGATTGTTCTATAAATCCTTTATAAACTTATCTCACAATATCTTGAAACCATCCTCAAAGCCCATAACTTCTGTATTGATCCCTCTTTGTCAAATAGAGGTAGTATTATGGATATCTTGAATCTGATACAAGTATGTAATACCACGATTCCTTGGGGACTCAACCATCATGTTTGGAAGGGTATGGGAAGCTGAGCATCCAATCCATGTATCTTGACCAATATTTACTCTCTTTCCTTTTCCACCAACATCCCAATCTAGCTAGCCCCCAATGATATCAAAATATTTAATGATAGCTTTCCACATGTTATTTATGTTCATGACATAATGGTTCCTAGATCTGAGCCAATATTTTGTTGAGAGAGGATGAATGCAATTCTGTTGGATGACTTGAACCTAGAGGCCCTTACTTGTAATTAATCTCCATATACCTTTTGCGGCTAAAGAACTTGAAAAATGGGGTAATTCTTTAAAACCCATCCACTAGATTCTTTCAGAATAGTGAGTTTTCTCCATGAGATCCAGGGTAATTCTTTCTTTTCCACACCACCCCTGCATAAAAAACTAAAGAAAATTTTCCTAATGCTTTCCATTATACTTAAGGGAGAATATTCAATAGAATACCAATACACTAGGATGGATTTGTCACGTCCCCATGCCTCCGGCCGGCAACGAGGACACGACTACAAGCTTTATTCACAGCGGGCTAAGAGCCCCATGAACATGTACAGGCATAAAAATTGCTAAAACAGAATGCTTAAACATACACACATAAAAATTTATCATGCACAGATGCAAACATCTATCAGGCACAGCGGAAACATCATACATTTAAGCAAGCATTCATTCATGGATGCATTCAACATGTTCATCATTTTCATTAACAGAATTTACAGTTGCAGAAGTAAAATGGACAAAATCACTTATCTTATGAGGAACTCGATCCGCAACCAGCTACGTCGCTGCAACGTTCCACCCAACCATAGGCCAGCGTGCTCCTTAATCTCTCAACAGCACTGCCACCCCCGAGCTAGGCATGATTCTCCAAGGAATAAGGGAACTAGTAGGCTTACACATAGCCAAGGGTATACAAAACACAGCCAAGCCAACACAGGTGGGTTTATCAGGCCATACAGGAGTTGGGAAAGGTTAATTGCTAAGCTGGTGAACCCATTACAGATCCAAGAACACCTACACCAGAACTAGCCTGACCTCTAAGACACCCAAACAAACCCAACATAAGGAATCATTCCCTTCTCTGCTACACAGTCCCTTAGGCCCTGCATTCCCTTCCAGTGCTATTCAGGGGTGATGGAGAAGAAGGCCAGCCATCTAGCTCTATTTGTGTGGTTTCCAGCCACCAGGTTTATCAAGCAAAACTAAGCCCCCATCCCTGCTCCTCTCACAGTCCGAAGACCAACCATTGCACTCAGGCAATTAATTCAGCTGTCACAGCTTAAACAGGGAAAACGAATTCTGAGTCATTCTTGGCCCTATCGTGGCCAAAATGACTCTTTGGTAAATTTACAACAGTCCCAAATACAACAGCCACCACAATTCCAACAGAGGAAAAATCACAGCCCGTCCTGGGCAACGAAATCACCGGGAAAAACATACACCGACCACGCTGGGGAAGAAATTACAGTCTCCCAGCCTGTGGGTGAGTGTGAGCAACAATGCCAAACCCACAATCATCCGGTGGGGAGTGGATACGACCACATCATCCGCAAATCCGCGGGGGAAGAAACTACGTGGGTAAAACCAAGAAATTCCTGTGCGTGAGAGGAACAATCAGACCCCGTGAGGAATGAACAGACAATGGAGGCCCTACGTGAGGAAGAATAAATCCGTTTTTGTCCATGGATGCACACAACAACAGGAAGGACACAAATTGCAATGCGTGGGTGTTCAGAAACTCGTGGAGCCAAGAAAATGTCTGCGTGAGACCAAAACCGCCCAGATCCTGTGCGTGAGGAGAAACAGACAAAAATCGTGGGTGAGAGTGGAATTGCCTGCATGAGTGAAGTCAACAGGGGTGGAGTGTGCGTGTGGGTGAGGACTGACAGTCCTTCCACCCCACTCCCAAAGCAATTAACTGCCTCAACCACCAGCAACAATTATTTAATGAGAGTGGTTGGAAGAAGACACATGGATTTTTCTTCTCATTGACCAAAGTTTAACAATTTGCCCCACCCTTATCCTTGTGAAAATCATGCCCCTTTCAATTTAGTTGCCGCGTTCATAGCTGGTCGGGTTAATTTTTAATTATAGATGCATATTTACATGATGACCGTCATAGTATATGCCA
>LPNX010984160.1:273467-302979 GCA_001517045.1 Pseudotsuga menziesii | reverse complement strand
TCATGTACATATCTCTTAAGCAAAGAAACATGAAAAACATTATGAGCTCTAGTGCTAGCAGGAAATGCAAGTCTATATGCAACTGGCCCTATTCTTTCAATCACTTCAAACGGTCCACAATATCTTGGTGACAACTTGGCACAACTTCCAAGCTTCAAGGAACTCTTCCTTGCCCTCACTCTGAGGTAAACATGATCCCCAACACTGAACTCCCTGTTCACCCTATGCTTGTCTGCATAGCTCTTCTGTCTGTCCTGTGCTGCTTTCAGCTTCTGTATGATCTTTACAACCTCTTGCTCCATTTCCTTGAGCAATTCTGGTCCAAGCACAATCCGGTTCACTGGATTATCCCAAGTCACTGGTGTTCTACACCTTCTTCCATACAAAGCTTCATATGGACTCATCCCCAAGGATGCTTGATGTCCATTGTTATAAGCAAACTCTACCAAGTGCAAGTAATCTTCCCACTTGGTTGGTTTGTCCATTACATACATGTGAAGCATGTCTTCCAACACTTGATTAACTCTCTCGGTCTTCCCATCCGTCTGAGGATGGTATGCAGTGCTGAAGTTTAGCTTTGTACCCAAATCTGCAAACAACCCCTTACAAAAGTTGGAAGTGAACTTGACATCCCTGTCAGAAACTATTGCCTTCGGCAATCCATGCAATTTGAATATCTCCTTCATGAAGATCTTTGCAATGTCGCCAGTATCATACGTAGACTTAACCGGTATAAAATGTGCTGCCTTAGTCAACTTTTCTATCACAACCATGATGGAATTATGTTGTCTCCAAGTCATCGGCAATCCTGTAATAAAATCCATGGAAATAACTTCCCATTTCCATTCCGGAACTGGAAAAGGATGCAACAAACCTGCTGGATGTTGATGCTCAACCTTTACCTGTTGACATTTCATACATCTTGAAATGTACTCAGCCATATCCCTTTTCATTCCTAGCCAAAAGTACTGCTTTCTAGCTGTAGTGATTGTTTTCTGATATCCCGGGTGACCAGAATATGGAGCTTGATGGATTTCATCCATAAAAACTCTCCTCAAATCTACTACATCTAGAATATAAATTCTACCTTTATAAGTGAGAAGTCCATCTTCTTCCAATTTATATCCCTCATACCTCTTCTCGAGACTTTACTGCTGCAATTTGTCTTTTACTTGCTCATACAATTCATCTCCGGCAACATGATTGGCAATTTGTTGCCTCAAATCTGATTGGCAAATACTAAGAGATGCCACATGCATTTATTGCACTTTCCTGTTGAGTGCATCAGCTACCTTATTCTATTTTCCCTTTATGTGCTTGATTTCAAAATCAAACTCACATAAAAACTCCAGCCATCTTGCTTGCCTAGCATTCAGAGTAGGTTGATCAAATAGGTACTTCAGTCCACAATGATCTGTCCTGAGCTCAAATCTCCTGCCCATCAAGTAATGTCTCCACATCTTGAGAGCATGTACTATGGCTGCAAGCTCTAGATCATGAGTGGCATAGTTCTTCTCATGTTCCTTCAGCTTTCTCAACTCATAACATATCACGTGGTTGTCTTGCATATGGACTCCTCCAAGCCCTTGTCTGCATGCATCGGTACACACCACAAAATCTTTTTCTGGATCTGCAACCTTCAACACTGGTGCACTGGTGAGAAGACTCTTCAACCTCTGGAAGCTTTCTTCACACCTCGATGTCCATTCGAACTTCATCCCCTTCTTTTGCAAAGAAGTGATTGCATGTGCAACTTTGGAGAATCCCTCAATGAATCTCCTATAGTATCCTGCAAGTCCCATAAAAGATCTTACATCTGTCACATTTCTTGGAGTAGGCCAATTCGTAATGGCTTTTATCTTTCCGGGGTCCACAGATATACCCTCCTCTGAGATAATGTGTCCCAAATACTGAATTCTATCTCTATAGAAGTCACACTTGCTCAGTTTTTCATACAACTGATGCTCCCTGAGCAAACTCAATGTCAGTCTCAAATGCTCTTCATGCTCTTCCTCATTCTTAGAATAAACAAGAATGTCATCAAGGAAAACAAGAACAAACTTATCCAAATACCTGCTGAAGACACTATTCATAAGGCACATAAATGTAGCTGGTGCATTTGTGAGACCAAATGGTACCACTACAAACTCATAATGCCCATACCTCGTCCTGAAGGCTGTCTTATGAATGTCTTCATCCTTGATCCTTACCTGATGGTAACCAGACCTCAAGTCAATCTTGGAAAATACCCTTGCTCCTCTCATTTGATCAAAGAGGTCATCAATCCTAGGCAAAGGATATTTATTCTTCACAGTAACCTTGTTCAATTTTCTGTAATCAATACATAACCTAAGTGTACCATCTTTCTTCTTTACAAACAGAACCGGTGCTCCCCAAGGAGATACACTCGGTCGGATATACTTCTTTTCCAACAACTCTTGCAATTGCATCTTTAACTCTAGCATCTCCAGTGTACTCATCCTGTAAGGTGTCTTGGACACTAGTGCTACTCCTGGCATGAGTTCAATTGTGAAATCAATGTCCCTCTTTGGAGGAAGCCCTGGAATCTCATCAGGAAACACATCCCTAAATTCCTGTAACACCTGATAGTCCTCCAACCTAGGAGTTTCATCTCTCGATTCCTCCAAAATCTGAGCTGCATACAACTGGAAACCCTTCCTACAGAACTTCTTTAACTGCATTGCTGAGACCTGCCGTACTGAAATCGCCTTTGGAATACCTTTCACAACTACTAGGTTTCCTTCTTCATTCATGCATTCAAAAGTCTTATTGTAGCAATCAAGCTTCACCCTGTGAGCTTCTAACCAATCCATTCCAATGCGAACATCATAGGAACCAAGTGGTAGAACATTCAGATCTACACGAGTGACCAATCCATTCATGACCAATGGGAATTTCTCTACCACTTCACTAACCTTTCTCTTAGTTCCAGTGGCTAGCTGAACTAACCACGACTTCCTATGCTTTACTTTCTTAAAAGCACAAATCTCTTCTACTCTAGGAGTAATGTAACTGTGCGTAGAACCAGGGTCAATCAAAATAGAAACAGATTGCTCAACAATCTTACCTGCTACTTCAACCACAGCTGACTGGTGATCTGCCTGGCGGTCCTCCAGTGCTGCATAAATCCTATGGATTGCCCTTGCTACTTGACCCACTGTTTCTGCTTCTTGAAGGTTATAAGCTGGCCTTGCAATCTCAGTCTCGAGTGGAAAATTCTTGCGCATGTGGGGTCCTCCACATTTCCAACATTGGAGTGGTCCTCTATTCTATTGTGGATCCTTAGGATTTTCTCCTGTCACTCCAACTGGTTTACTCGCAGCTTGGGATGGCTGCTTCTGCTGATTCTTGAAGCTAGAAGGTTTGAAACCTTTCTTTCTTTGGTCAAACTTCTCGTTCTTCTTGTCCTTCCATGCCTTATGGTAATTTGGTTTACCTTTTCTTTTCTCATAACAATACTTAGCTTTTCTTATTGATTCTTCAAGAGTTCTAGGTTCATAAAACTCAATTCTATCTTTGTATGACTGAGGTAATCCACTTAGAAAACGCTGGACCTTCACTTTTTCATCTCTGATGTACCGGACATACCTCAACAGCTCCAAAAACTTATTTGCATACTCTTCCATGGTCTGCTGTCCTAATTTCAACTCATGGAACTCCTTAATCTTGTCATCATAATACCTGTCAGATAGGTATTTCTACTTGAAATACTTCTTGAACTGCTTCCACTTAAGTCTCCTTTCACTGATCCTCTTTACTTGCTTGAAGTGTTCCCACCAAATGGATGCTCTTCCATTTAGATTGAATATGGCAACTCTTGCCTTCATGTTTCCTGAATAATCATGCACTTAGAAGTACTTCTTAATACCAAGAAGCCAAGCTTCAGCCTCTTGTCCAATCTTTACCCCACCATCAAACGTAGGAGGTTTAGCTTTCTTAAATTCATCACGAGAGTGATCCCTATGGTGTCTCTTTATTTTTCTTTTATGGGAAGAAGAACTTGAATCCCCATTGGATTCTTCGGAATCAGATGATCCACTAGAAGTCCTTCTCCTTCTCCTAGTGCTGCTCTTACTACCTTCTGGTCTTGTTGTACCTTGCCCAGAGTCTATCTTTCTCTACAAGTCTGTCAAAATCTGCAACATAGCAGCATTCAACTGATGCTGCTCTTCCTGGGCCTTAATCAAGCTTCTCATAGTGGTTGCAACATCTGATGGTGTCTCTTGGAATCTCCTTCCATTAGACTCAATGTCATCATTCCTATTACGAACATTTTCTCCCATGGCACCTTCTGCTTGCTCGTAGGAATCCCGAGCATCATATCCATCATGGGTTCTCATAACTGAACCACCACTTACTTACCGAACTGCACTACCTGGAATACCTCTCTTGAAGGTGACTATAATTCTGCAAACGTGTTAATAACACAAATGTTAGATGCTTAACATTGATATGAATTCAGAATTACTTACCTTCTCCCGGAATAATTATAAAATTGTTAGATGCTTAACATTGATATGAATTCAGAATTACTTACCTTCTCTCGGAATAATTATAAAATTACAAATTCCCAAACACACAAAATTTTCTTCATCAAGGAATGACTGTCTGAAGGGGAGGACGGGGGTCAAGGGGGCTTGCCCCCTTGTGGTTTTTGTTTTTTTTTGTAAAACATTGGTTTTCGCGCAATCTGGCGCATAAGATCGCCGCCTCTTTTCTCATTTTCAGCCCTGAAATCTCACCGAGAACAGTCCAAAAATCCCACTGGGAAATAGTTAAAATCTGCCGGAAAAATCTCATGGAAGCTCAAGTTTTCCCTTCCTTCTTATCGGCTGTCGGATGTCTTTCCACATCGACTGGAAAATGTCTTTGGCTTCCGCAACGACGGACGCTCCTTCACTTTCCTCTTCCGATCGGTACACTTTCTCTTGCGCCGTCGGTAGTCTTTTTGATCGGCTGGCAAATGCCTTCGACTTCCGCAATGGAGGACGGGAAATCATTAATTATTCCGCTACCTCAGGAGCCTTTTTCATCGGAATCCAAATGACTTTGGCTTCCACAACAGTGGATGGGAAACCACTTTTCTTCCGCAACGGCGGAACAGTTATCACTTCTTCTTCCGACGATTTCATCACTTAGACACTTTTTCTAAAATTGGTCTTCCTTCTTTCCGCCGATTATAACAATTGTCGGCAGTCGGACCACTTTCCCCTTCGGGAGCTTAGTTGCTTTTACATTCGCAACAGCGGACGCTCGGACCTCTTCTTCTTCCGGCAGACACTTAGACAATTTACGCGGCTTTCTTCCAGTTGTTCCGGCGTCGGCAGGCTTTTACATCGGAAGCCAAATGACTTTGGCTTCCGCAACGGTGGCTCACCAAAGTCCGAATCCTTCCGACGTCCGCTCTTACTTGGGAATTTTTTTTAACTTCGGGCGTCGGCTGACTTCTTGCATCGGAAGCCAAATGACTTTGGCTTCCACAACGACGGCTCACCAAAGTCCGAATCCTTCTGACGTCCACCCAACACTTAGGAATTTCCACGATTTTCTTCGCGTTTCCTTCTACCGTTGGAAGACTTTGCGGTTTGGGCTTCCGCAACGGCGAACGGGAAACCACTTTCCCTTTCGCAACGGTGGAATAAATTTCCATGAACTCTTCCGACTGATCCAACACTTAAACTATTTTTTGTTGAATTTGCAGTTTGATTTCCACTGGGCAGAGAGGAATACTACCTCTGTCACTGCACCCTTCTTGGCCCATAGAGGCCCATTGCTGCAACCCAAGCTCTGATACCATACTGTCATGTCCCCATGCCTCCAGTCGGCAATGAGGACGCGACTACAAGATTTATTCACAGTGGGCTAAGAGCCCCATGAACATGTACAGGCATAAAAATTGCTAAAACAGAATGCTTAAACATACACAAATAAACATTTATCATGCACAGATGCAAACATCTATCAGGAACAGCGGAAACATCATACATTTAAGCAAGCATTCATTCATGGATGCATTCAACATGTTCATCATTTTCATTAACAAAATTTACAGTTGCAGAAGTAAAATGGACAAAATCACTTATCTTATGAGGAACTCGATCCGCAACCAGCTACGTCGCTGCAACGTTCCACCCAACCATAGGCCAGCGTGCTCCTTAATCTCTCAGCAGCGCTGCCACCCCCGAGATGGGCATGATTCTCCAAGGAATAAGGGAACTAGCAGGCTTACACATAGCCAAGGGTATACAAAACACAACCAAGCCAACACAGGTGGGTTTATCAGACCATATAGGAGTTGGGAAAGGCTAATTGCTAAGCTGGTGAACCCATTACAGAGCCAAGAACACCTACACCAGAACTAGCCTGACCTCTAAGACACCCAAACACACCCAACACAAGGAATCAGTCCCTTCTCTGCTACACAGTCCCTCAGGCCCTGCATTCCCTTCCAGTGCTATTCAGGGGTGATGGAGAAGAAGGCCAGCCCTCTAGCTCTATTTGTGTGGTTTCCAGCCACCAGGTTTATCAAGCAAAACTAAGCCCCCATCCCTGCTCCTCTCACAGTCCGAAGACCAACCATTGCACTCAGGAAATTAATTCAGTTGTCACAGCTTAAACAGGGAAAACGAATTCTGAGTCATTCTTGGCCCTATCGTGGCCAAAATGACTCTCTGGTAAATTTACAACAGTCCCAAACACAACAGCCACCACAATTCCAATAGAGGAAAAATCACAGCCCGTCCTGGGAAACGAAATCACCGGGAAAAACATACACCGACCACGCTGGGGAAGAAATTACAGTCTCCCAGCCTGTGGGTGAGCGTGAGCAACAATGTCGAATCCACAATCATCCGGTGGGGAGTGGATACGACCACATCATCCGCAAATCCGCGGGGGAAGAAACTACGTGGGTAAAACCCAGAAATTCCTGTGCGTGAGAGGAACAATCAGACCCCGCGAGGAATGAACAGACAATGGAGGCCCTGCGTGAGGAAAAACAAATCCGTTTTTTTTCGTGGATGCACACAACAATAGGAAGGACCCGAATTGCAATGCATGGGTGTTCAGCAACTCGTGGAGCCAAGAAAATGTCTACGTGAGGCCCAAAACCGCCCAGAGCCTGTGCGTGAGGAGAAACAGACAAAAATCGTGGGTGAGAGTGGAATTGCCTACGTGAGTGAAGTCAACAGGGGTGGAGTGTGCATGTGGGTGAGGACTGATAGTCCTGTCACCCCACTCCCAAAGCAATTAACTGCCTCAACCACCAGCAACAATTATTTAATGAGAGTGGTTGGAAGAAGACACATGGGTTTTTCTTCTCATTGACCAAAGTTTAACAATTTCCCCCACCCTTATCCTTGTGAAAATCATGCCCCTTCCGATTTAGTTGCCGCGATCGTAGCTGGTCGGGGTCATTTTTAATTATAGATGCATATTTACATGATGACCATCATAATATATGCCGCATGCCCCAATATACCATCGGTGACAATTCAAATCCAAAACATAACATAACCGATCAATGGTGGGGCCTTGGCCTTTAGCTCCACACCCTGATCATTTACAATTTATACATCATATACATCTAATGTAACGGGGTCAAAACCGGGACATTACAGGATTCAAGAACATACTTCATTATGACAAGTATACCACCCCTCGATAACCATTTATTGCAATATAGATTAATTTTTCTTTCAATTATTCCTATCATCCATACCCAATATTTTCACAAATAATCATTTGGTTTGATAATAAAACCCATATATTTTATCCCATTGTTAATATCAACCAAATAAAATGCACATTGATCTATTATCCATTTAGCATCTTCATCATCCAAATTCAAAACAAAAACTATAGATTTTTGCACATTGATTATCATACTTGTGGCAACAGAGAAAATATTAAGAATCTCCTTGATATTTAGAATGCCACTTCTAGTTCCATTAGTAAATAGGAGAATACCATATACAAAAGGAAATTGAGTAATGGACACCATATCACCAATCCAAATCCATTTCAAGGAAACATTAGCTCGAGCATGAATAAGTGTTATGCTAAGACCTTCCACAATAATAATAAACAAAAGGGGTGCAAGTGGACAAAGAAGATGTTGAACCATTAACAAGTACAATAAAATATACAGATTGAACACATGAACACATCCAATTTACCATAGGAAGGTTGAAACCCACTTGAAATAGTACTAGGTGTGTCAAAACCCCAAAAATTTCCGAAAAATTTAAAATTTTCAAAAATAGCATATATTCTTATTAATTGCTGTCATTAACTGTTTGATTAGTTTATGTTACTAGAATTATAACTGAATGATCTTTTGATTATACTTAATCCTTAAAGAGTAATTCTTTTCCGTTACTGATTGTTTTTCTGTTTGCAACACAAGGTGGTTTGTCATGAAGGACGGGGCTTACTTAGCTTTCGAGCTAATGCAGCGATTTTCTTCTATTACAGGTAAACAGGTAAGAAGTACAAGTCGCAGTTAACAAGTCTCGAAAGTTTACAATAAGAATTGTTGTTTAAACTTATTTAGTGAAAGTACATACAAGCTAGACAGATTTACCATGCTTCTAAAGGTAAAACTTTTATTCAGTTTCTTTTGAGATCCAATGTTAGAAAATGAAGTTCTACACATAGAGATGGAATTTAACTTTTCTATACAGAAAAATAATTATAGTTTAACCAGTCTACAGAGTATGGATCCATTAAATGTTCATACTGAAGATGAAGTAAGAAAGTAATAATTACTTCTTTATTAAACAGCTAACATAGTAGAAAATTACAACATCAAGGGTCTACTTCTATTATTCATCGTTTCTGTAGTATGCCATGTTTAGAATTCCTCAAATTCAGATTGCAACTACAGTTGAAAATGACAAGATATTACAAATATCGATCTATAAATTACTCTCTTGAGCAGCTAACATATACAAGTTTATTGTTGGAATTAAGTCTTCCCTTAATAATTTTTTTTAAGGGTTTGCAATGTTTGGAATGCTACTCTAATTTCAAATCAACTTTTGAAAAGAAAACAAATTACCTTTTGGATTAGTCCTAAACTTATCATAGTCGACCCCTTTGTAAATATTGAAGATTATACTATCAACAAGAAAGTTAATATATATCATAGTCGCTTTTCACATCTTTACTGATAGAATATTCCACAAATTCCTTTGAGCTTAGGATGTGATAAAGTCTAATTGTCACTATGAAGATTTTAAGACTACAAAAAGGTTGCTAATCTATTAACAAGTAATAATGATAAGGACTAGAATAAACCAAAAATCAATTTAATGGGTAACATAATTTGATTACCACTAACATAGACTTTTTAAGAATTATTATGTCTATTACTTTCACTTGAGGTTAAACAAATGGAAAATAAATGGTAATTTTATAAACCACCACGACTCTAACATTATTCCAATGCTATTATAACATTCTTATAATTTGATCAATTCTCCATACCTAATATGTATGAGACTAAACAGGGGCAATATCTATAATACCATGTTTTAAGAGCATTAAACTAATGTTTAAAAGGTTGATAATGTATCACAGGGATACTAGCTTAAAGAACCTTACGGGGGTCTCCATGCGATGATTTGGTTGTGATAACAATCAAGGGAGATATGGTCGTGGAACTTTAGAAATGATAACCACTGCATGCAAATTATTTAAAGTACTACGTGGTCGCATTGCAGCCATGCATTGGCGTTATATAAATGTTGAATTAACCCTAAATCATCATTTCTCCTTTGCCCTCGGGCCTTTGGCCACTCTGCAAACCCTTCTGGTCCATTGCATTGTTGTGTTGTCCGCCATTGGTCCTCCTACTGCTCTAACTCCTCGTGAGCTCGACTACTGCATTGTGAGGAGGTTTGAAGTGTTTAAAAACTCCCTGCTTACCTCTGCAATACCTTTGTTATTTGGCTTGGCTTTGATCTGTGACAGCCCTACCTTTCTCTGTTCCCACGAGAGTGATTCTCCTTTCAATGTAGCGTGGCTTGTGCTACCTGCTGGCTGTATGGTATTTGTTAGGAAGAACGTTGCAGCCGCAGGGTTTCACCCTTTTCATCGATTAGCTGGGGTTTCTTTTGGGCTGTCAGTGGTTGAGAGTGTTAACATCATCCCTTTGCCATCGATTGGCATGTTCCTTGTTCAAGCTGGCCGTGGCATCGCTGTGTGGGGTTATCAACTGATAAGGTAACCAATACATCGTTCCTTTAATGTTACAGCAAACATAATGTCAATACATTTCTTTTGCACTATGAGCAATCACTAATAGTCGGCTGTGTAATGGTTTTGCAGGTGAACCTGCTACTTCTCTCTGCTTCAAAGGAAATGAAGGTTACGACATTGCGGGCTACGGTAAGCCCTGGTCTCTCCACGGCTTGTCCACTTTATGTGAATCCTTAAAGGATTGTGATGGGTTGGTCGTTGCAGCCCTTTTTGACCCTCATGGATTTTGGTTGTTTGTCTTTAATATATGCAGTCGTGGGTTAAACCCTAGCTCCCATACAGAGCTCTTCGGCTTCCACCTTGAGTGTGAAACCTCGTTTGTAATTATTATTGTGTTTATAAATTTGAACAGGCTGTAAGCCTTCGTGTTTACTGTGTTTATAATATTTCACAGGATGTAAGCCTTCGTGTAAATTTTTGTTACAGACGTGGGTTATTAAACGAAACAGAGTTACGGTTGTTTCCTTTGGATTATTTGAAAGGGTAGGGTTTTACCCTCAGTTATTATAAAAGTTTGTGAGACTATTTCCTTCTGCTGCATTCCTCTTTAATCACAGCATTGGAAAGAAAATTAATGAATGCTTACTTTGTTTTATTTAATAACCCGGCTGTAAGAAGAATACTTGTTAGTTCTTCCATTTGTTAAGTGATTTTGAGTAATTTAAGTTTACTAGGTTTAACCCTAGCTGACAGGGGAGGAATAACCCCGTCCTTATTCTTTTTAAAGTTATTGTTAAATTAAAAGTACTTATATAAATAATAGGGCTATTTGTTATGTTATAATATATAGTAAAGCTTGATAGATGAGCAATCTATATTTCTGTTGTTTATTTCCTGTAAAAGGAATATATTGAATTTATTTACTGATGAAGTATGTTGATATCTGATTTATAATTTTAATTCTTCTTACCAGTAAGAAATTATAATTTGTGTATTGTGTATACTCTATTAATAATATAGGTTTTTATACATTTTTATTTATTTATTTATCTTAATACTGTCATTAAATTTTTACTTATAACTCAGATAGTGAAGTAGTTCTAAATTACAGTATAAAATATTTGTAAGATTTACTTACAAGGTACCAGAATACTCTTCAAGTTATTAATAACAACATTCTTGTATAGCATAAATAAATTACGGTAAACTATCTAATTTAACTCACAGTACTTAATGTAGACTCTAGATTAACATTCTCAGTTTATTTTGTAAGTATCTTGAAACCAGTACTTATTATTTGATTCTTGTATAATTTCTACCATACTATTATATTCTGTCTTAATTACTTTATTTTCTTAATTAAACTATTAAGTATAAGTATATAGTAATATAATTAACTCGTCTAGAGTTTATCTTGTAAGTTCAAATAAGAACATTCATCCAGATTCTGTAAAGAAAAGAAGAAGACAACTCTGAAAACTAATTTGAACTTAGTTTTATAAAATAAAGAAATAGTTGTATTACAAAACATTCATAGAGTCTATATCCGAATGGTTTAATAGTAATATCAAATCCCTGTATGACTATTTATGATGTTCAGTTTATTATATACATTTAGCATGAAATTATTTTAATACAGAGAAAAGACTGTATAGTAACACAGTATTAAATCTAATCTGCTATCTACTAGTTGTTCATTATACTTGAAATACTGGAAACAAGTACAGTACCAGGAAATAGTTTTTAAAACTACAAGAAAATAACTTATGAATTTATGAAACACTTGTATTTACTGAAGGTAACTAAATAGAAAACTCGGTTCAGAAGGATACTACTTCACAATACTGAGATACTGTGCTGGAGTACGGTCTGGTGACCCCAGATGTGGAAAAACACAGTAATTCTTTAACTCAGCAACAGATTTAACTACTAATATTCTGAGATACTCACATTACTAAACTAACTAACTCTTTAGACATATAATATAAACATAACATGCATCCATTCATACTCATTCAACATAAGAGATAAGTGACAAAACCTGTTTGAACTGTGGACAACAACAGCAATGGGAGTCCATTCCTCCCTACCAACTCCTGGAGAGCGCTCAGACAACGACTTCTCAGGACCCTCGAGCTTGCTCTGGTCTCCCTGGATGGAACTAGGTGTAGCAAAGTCAGATACCAGTCTTCAAACTCAATATTAACTCAGAACTATCAGTCAGTTCTCTTCAGCCAAATAACTGTAAATAAAAATCAAGTTATTGCAACAATCCTCTTAGAACAACTTCCTTACTGTATTTCCCTCTTCCTCAATGAATTTCCTGAATCACATTCACCTGAATGAATTCTCTCTGGAAAATAACTGAGCAGCCTCAACTCTCTTCATTGAGTACTTTTAAAAGAGTGCCTAGGTCTTTTTTGGGTTAATTGTCATTTAATGAGCCACCTGCTCTGATTCCACTTTCTTGGGGAATCATGACCCCAAATATAGGGAAGTTGCCACCTGCAACTTAGGAAGTGTTTGAGGATGCTTCCACTTGTCTTTTGCCTTTCCACCTAGTTCCATCCACCAGTTTGACCAGTAACCTCTTTTTAACAGCTCTCCCATGCTGTTGTCTCCACAATTTATTTATTAATAATAAAAATATTCTGAATTACATTCCAATTCTGTTGAATCTGCTGAGTCATCAATTCCTACTTAGCATTAAATTTAATATAATGTCTCAGTAATATAATAAAACAATTTACATAATTTTACAAAATTGGGGTATGTGACATACACACCCCCTTAAAATGTAACATCGTCCTCGATGTTACTTATTCTTCTTCCTCAGGAACCTCCTGGAACAGATTCAGGTATGCTTCCCGCATCTTACTTTCCAGTTCCCAAGTAGCTTCTTCAGGACTAAGGTCCTTCCATTGCACCTTCAGCTGTCCAATCGTGCGGTTCCGCAGAGTAATTTCCCTCCTCCTGAGGATACAGTCCGACTCCACCAGAACTTCTCCTTCTGGTTCCACCTGTACAACATTCCAATCAATTACATGAGTAGCATCATGTACATACTTTTTCAGAACAGAAATATGGAAAACATTATGCACTTTTAAATTAGGTGGTAACGCTAACTGATATGCAACTTGACCAATTCTGGATAGAATTTCAAACGGACCACAGTAACGTGGTGCTAGTTTTGCACAACTCCTCAGTCTTAGGGAGCTTTTCTTTGGTCTTACCTTTATGAACACGTGTTCACCCACCTGGAACTCTTTGGGAGTTCTTTTCGAATCTGCTTGGCTCTTTTGTCTATCCTGTGCCACCTTTAAGTTTTCTTGTACTTGTTTCACAATCTATTCCATTTCCTTCAGTAATTCAGGCCCTAACACCAATCTATCTACTAGATTATTCCAGGAGATGGGAGTATTACATTTACGCCCATACAGAATTTCAAATGGGCTGAACTTAGCTGAGGATTGATAGTTATTATTGTAAGCAAATTATGCTAAATGCAAGTAATCCTCCCACTTACCTGGCTGATCCTTAACATACATTCTTAACAGATCTTCCAACACCTGATTTACTCTTTCTGTCTGTCCGTCTGTCTGAGGATGGAAAGAGGTGCTGAAATTCAGTGTTGTGTTTAATCCCTTAAACAAGGATTTCCAGAAATTCCCTGTGAATTTAGGATCCCTGTCTGAAATAATAACCTTCAGTACACCATGTAGCCAAAAAATTTGCTTTAGAAATATATCTGCTATATTGGCAGCCTTGTAGGTAGTCTTGACAGGAATAAAGTGTGCTGCTTTACTTAACTTGTCCACCACCACCATAATGGAATCGTCCTGATTCTGATTTCTGGGTAATCCAGTAATGAAATCTAAGCTGATTATCTCCCACTTCCAACTAGGAATAGGCAAGGGTTGTAATAAACCAACTGGATGTTGGTGTTCTGTTTTCACTTGTTGACAGTCCAAACATCTAGCTATATACTCAGCTACTTCAGATTTCATATTAGGCCAGAAATAATATTTTTTTAACATTGTGACAGTCTTTTGGTAGCCTGGATGCCCTGAGTAAGGGGTTTTATGAACTTCATCCAGAATCAACAATTTAACCTTAGGCACATTAGGCACATACAGTCTGTCCTTAAACAATAAAAATCCATCTTTATTTAGACTATAACCCTTTATTAAACTTTCTGTAGGTTCTTCTTTAGCTGTAGCTTGTAATTTTTGATAAATGTCATCCAATTTTATCCCTTCAGTCAGCTGTTCATTTAAATCAGAAACATAAGTACTGATTGCTGTTATAAAATTCAGCTTTGCATTCCTGCTCAAAGCATTAGCTACTTTATTTTCTTTTCCTTTTATGTGTTGAATTTCGAAATCGTATTCACTTAAGAAGGCTAACCATCTTGCTTGCCTTGCATTTAAGTTAGGCTGATCTAAAAGGTATTTCAGACCCTTATTATCAGTCATTAAAGTAAACTTTCTTCCTATTAAGTGGTGTCGCCACATTTTTAAGGCATGAATAACAGCAGCTAGTTCTAAATCATAAGTGGCATAATTCTTTTCATGGATCTTCAGCTTCTTGGACTCATAGGAAATAACATGCCCATCATGAGTCAGCACTCCACCTAAACCATCGTTACAAGCATCGGTGCATACCAGAAAATCCTTGTTAGGATCTGCTATTCTTAGAATAGGTGCAGTTGTTAACAGAGTTTTTAATTTCTTAAAACTTTCTTCACATTTTAAGTTCCAATCGAATTTCTTGCCTTTCTTTTGCAAAGAAGTGATTGGGTTAGCTATTTTTGAAAAACCTTCGATAAATCTCCGGTAGTACCCGGTAATTCCCATAAAGGACCTAACATCTGTTACGTCTTTTGGTACTGGCCAATCTTCGATTGCCCGGATCTTTTCAGGATCCACTGAGATCCCTTCCTTAGTCACTACATGACCTAAGTACTGGATTTCTTCCCTGAAGAAATCACACTTACTGAACTTCGCAAAGAGCTGTTGCTCTCGCAGTTCTTGTAAGACTATCCGTAAGTGTTCCTTATGTTCCGCTTCATTTTTAGAATAAATTAAGATGTCATCGATGAATACAACAACAAATTTATCTAAATATTTATGCATTATGTTATTCATCAGACACATAAAGACAGCTGGGGCATTAGTAAGCCCAAATCGCATTACGACAAATTCGTTATGTCCATACCTTATTTTAAAGGCTGTCTTGAAAATGTCCTCTTCTTTAATTCTTACCTGATGATATCCTGATCTCAGGTCTATCTTAGAGAACACCGTAGCTCCACGCAGCTGATCAAACAGATCATCTATGCGGGGCAATGGATATCTGTTTTTAATTGTCATTTTATTTAGTTGACGGTAATCTATGCAAAGTCGCATAGTTCCGTCTTTCTTTTTAACAAAGATTACTGGCGCTCCCCAAGGGGAAACACTAGGTCAAATATACTTCTTATCTATTAATTCCTTTAACTGTGATTTTAATTCATTAAGTTCCAAAATGTTCATATGATACAGAGCTTTCGATCTAGGTACAGCACCTGGTACTAGCTCAATAGTGAAATCTAGTTCCCTCCTGGGACGTAATCCTGGAATTTCCTCCGGAAAAACATCAATAAATTCATTTAACACAGGAATATCCTCTATTTGTATTTTATCCTTTTCAGATTTATTTGCCTCATCTGTAATAGTTACAGCATAGGCTTTGCACCCTTTCCTAACTGCTCTTTTGAGTTGTAAGGCAGAAATCTTCCTAATTACAGTTTTCCTAAGAACACCCTTAACTATTATTGGTGGTTCATTATTATTTACACACGTAAATGTTTTATCAAAACAGTTTAAAACTACCCTGTGCTGTTCTAACCAATCCATACCAATAAGTATGTCATACAAGCCAAGTGGCAGAACATTTAATTTAACAGTAGTTTTAAAATCATTCATATCTAAAGCACACTCCTTAACATAACAGATTACCTTCCTTTTTGCCCTAGTGGCTAGTTGTACTAACCAAGAGTTATCAAACCTTTCAACAGCCAGATTACACTTTTCTACTATCTGAGGTGAAATATAACTAAGGCTAGCACCTGGATCTATTAAAATAGTTACAGGGGTTTTGTTAACCATACCTTCTACTTCCACCATGGAAGTTTGGTAATCAGCTTGGCAGTTCTCCAACGCTGCATTGATTCGGGGCATAGTCCTTGCAAAATCTCCAACAATCATTTCATCTTGTATAGTATGAATATTGCTGTTTGGTTTCTTCCGATTTGGGAAAACTGAAGCATAGTGTGGGCCATTGCACTCCCAGCACTTAACAGGTTCCTTCCGTTTGAAATTTTTAGTGAAATTTCCATGATTGTTTGAAGCCTCCTTGCCCTTGAAGTTATTGGAATTATTGGAATTATTAGAAACACCATTTCTGTTCCCCTGGAAGTTCTTACCATTAGAATGGTTTCTATTCTTGTTATTTCTAAAATTTTTCTGAGGTACAAACTCCTTTTTCTTGAACTCAGGCCGATTACCATTCTTTTTAGCCTTCCAGTTGGCTATTCCTTCTTTCTTTTTGTTCTGTTCAAAACAGAAATTTGCCTTCCGCATGGCTTCTTCCAGAGTTTTGGGGTTATCATATTCGATTCTGTCCTTTATATGATATGGCAAGCAGCTGAGAAACCGCTGTACTTTAGGTTTCTCATCAACTAAATATGGCACATACCTTAACAGACTTAAGAATTTACTGTTTAAGTCTTTCATAGTCATGGATCCTAACTTTAACTCATAGAATTCTTTTGCCCTTTCTTCATAGTACTGTTCGGATAGAAATTTCTTTTTGAAGTACCTTTTAAAGGTACTCCAATTGACCTCTTTTTATTTGATCCCCTTGACTCTTTTCAAATCTTGCCACCATATATCTGCCTTTCCAGAAAGGTTATAGATGGCCATTGTAAGGTACCCCTTGTACCTCCATGCCATTATGTGCAAAAAGGGTAAGGATTTTTTTTTCTTTTTCCTTTTTTTTATGATATTCTATCACTTAGTGCAACATCTTTCATGGCTACAGAGTGTGCCCTATCTAACATACTTTAGCATATTGTTAAACCACTGTTTTATCTAACTAATTACTGTATTAGTATAAGGAGTCACTTTTAGTGCTCCTCTTCTTATCATTTATGGCATTGTAACACTAGTCTAACCAACTTGCCTCATAATTTATTAATCAAAAACTTTTGAATTTATTTTATACGAATGGTTCTTTCCAGCAAACAAGAAGTTGAGTGAACAGGCTCAAATCCCTTAACTCAGACAAGGGATATACTTATTTTAGAATAATTCCTTAGCCACATACTTATACTTAAAACCTGGTTCTAGGTGGATAATAAGTATTCCATTTAAATGCACACAACCAAACTATCGTGGGCACTATGATGTAAAGGAAAGGGCTTCCCAGGTAAGGTCATCCTTTTCTTATCTTATTACTTATTATTACCACGAGATATTACTTATCATTAAAAATTCCCTTGGTAATTTATCAGCCAGACTCACAGCCATTTATTAGCAGACATTTGTTATCCAAAATCAGTCAGAATTGCTGTCGCTTATTATTCAAATTTGCAGTCTTTCCATCTTCCATTTAATTCAATTGTTCTCGGTCATTTATTAGTCACACTCACAGTCCTTTATTTGCAGCCATTTATTACTCAAATTGCAAACGTTTATCAATTGGAAATGTGGCCTTTCATCAGCAGTCATTTATCATTCAAATGCAATTGTTTATCAATTAGAAATGCAGCCATTTATTTCTCAAATTTGCAAACGTTTATCAATTAGAAATGCAGCCTTTCATCAGCGGTCCTTTATCATTCAAATGCAATTGTTTATCAATTAGAAATGCAGCCATTTACTACTCAAATTGCAAATGTTTATCAATTGGAAATGCGGCCTTTCATCAGCATTCCTTTATCATTCAAATGCAATTGTTTATCAATTAGAAATGCAGCCATTTACTACTCAAATTGCAAATGTTTATCAATTGGAAATGCGGCCTTTCATCAGCAGTCCTTTATCATTCAAATGCAATTGTTTATCAATTAGAAATGCAGCCATTTACGTCATCTTAGTTAAGAGATCATCCAAGCATATCGAGTTATTTACATCATCTTAATAAGAAAAAGGGATCATCCAAACACATAAAATACACACATCAAAATACATAACATAATACACACCAATGTACGTGGTTCGCCCCAACCCGGGGCTACGTCCACCAAACCATCGAGCATATTTATTCCAAAAATAATATGTTTTACAGCCGCAACAACCCTTGTTGCAAAGCTTCTCATAAACGAAGCTTACAAGCTAAGACCCCCCCCCGGCTCTATGAGGCCTACTGAGGGAAGGTATACTCATCATGAATTGGGAAAAACCATTTTCCATACGCAGATGTAAATTACAATTTAAATGTAACCTAACATCCTATCTTCTTTTCTAAATAATATCCAAAACCCAACTTTTGACAAGGTAACAAAAATAGAGTATATACGAAGCTCTTGATATCTCTAGGTTACCCATATATATATTACGGATTTTTCACCAGATTCAACGTCCTACAATTGACATTCAAAGCGCAGGCAGGGATTAAAAAAAAGGACAAGCTTAATCGCAGTCATACCTTTGACTTCAAAAACGCAGGTAAAGCTTTTAAAATACATGCCTATTTAAATCTTTGGTTTGTCTATATTATCCAAATATTTCACTATTATGCAAAATGGAAACAGAGAACCAGTCACCCCTCCAAGAGTTACATAGGTACCTAAGGTCAAACTGAGAGTTTGTTAGATGGCTGTAAATGGATTAAGCCGCAGTCGTTTAATCGAATAGATCAGGTAACCTAAAAACTCTCCTGAGCTCCTCACACGGTTTGATTTAAAAAAAAACCTTGTAAAGCGTTGTCATCTCCACCGGTATTTGCAGTATTATAATTATTTTCAAAATTTATCCCTAGGGTGACTTTAAACATTCTCATTAAACATAAGGAACACGAAACCTGGTTATCGCAGAACGCAGATCTGACGTCTTTAGGCTGGTAGCTTATTATAATTATTCTCTCTACAAAATTTCATATTATCACAGTTGGCGTGGCGTGTCTGCCTAATATCCAAATCATAGGCACATCCCTTCTATTAATGACTAAAATCTACGAGCATGCTCATGGTAGTTGGTTCTCAGAAAAACAATGCAGCCCAGTCACTTCCATAAAGCTTAGATTTCTTGCTGTCACGAACTTATTCTTACTGGAAGAATAATTAGTTTGTTAGGGTCTTGACAGTTTCCTCAGTTCCATCATCCTTGAATGATAGATAGATTAAGCATGCATGTGTAAACTTCAATGTTCATACAGGTGTCTCAAAGTCTCTACTTCTGTCTGGTTTAACCTTTCCGTGATGACGGGCTCCAAACCAAAACGGACTTTGGAAATCAACCGTATAGTGTAGATTCAGCTCATTCTAAGGAGAGGATACACGCACGGACGGGGAGAATTAAATCTAGAGATCAGATGCAAATCACCGAACAAAACATGCACATCGGATCTTAATCGTTGAGTATCTTACCTCAAAGGAATGTGATGCAAGGGATCGTCGTACCAGGCTACAGAGGGCGTCGGCAAGTGTAGCTCCCTAATAACAATCACCAATTCCCAGGCAGGTAACAACAAGGTCCATTGATGCACCTAATCTCCAGACCACTTTCCCGGCAGTTGCCCCTTGGAAAAATTAGAGCTCGACTCTTCGAAAAATGCAGAGGTTTCTCCTTCCAAAACCCCGTATACAAGTTGACTTCCCCTGGAAGAGATAGCGGAACCCCCTTTTTCTATCCCCCCCCAACGAAAATACCTATTCAAATAAAAATAGCCAGAGAGAAAACGGTCTCCCCTTGGGTGCGCTGTGTCCCCACAAGTTACGGTAATGATTCTACCAAAATACTTGGTTCCTCACAGTTTAAGGCAGTCATTGCGTGAGTATATTTTTGTTGAGGCAGGGTCGCCTTTAACTCAGGCCAAAAGAACTACCTGCAGGCATGCGTCCATAAAAACCTCCTCTTTTACCTCCTCTATTTAAGGAGTTTATGCATGTTCATATTCTAACGACACTAGACTTGTAAACTTCCTCTTATTCGAGGATTTTAAGTGTATTCACTTACCAATAACAATGCCTTGTAAGGTAATTTAAACCCTTGACTTACTACCCATCCTGGGTACTCATGCTTTACTTATAGAAGGATCATTCCTTTTGTATTTAAAAAAAAAAAAAAAAACTGCCTTCGAGTTATTTTGTTCTTTTTGCATGTTTTGCGTGTAAGTTAACCCATAAAAATAATGGACTAAGTTGGCCACTATTTTCGATGGCCATACTAGCTATGTACGTATACCGATATATATATATATATATATATATATATATATATATATATATATGCCTCTATGTGTACATACAAACCAAGCTATAATAAAACGCATACCCATCTAGGAGCTAGCCGTTTAGCCCTATGATTCCCTTCTGAACTTGGCCTTATGGAAACTAGGAAGCATGATCTATGCTTCCGAATAATTAATAAGAATGACAGTCCATCTTAAAGGCAAGCATAGCACTCCAGCGTTATGGGTAGGTGGTTCTATAGAGATTAGGTATATAATTAAGAAGGTTCTTCTATACGAAACGCCTTTCATATAATATATATACATATATACATAACTTAGTAAAAGGTATGTTTTCCATTTATCATTAACAGGGTATGCCATGGTGCTATCCTGTCTTTCTCTAAGTTATATATATATATATTTTTTAATGGAACTACGAACTATTGTCTTGAGACATGTAGCTCCTTATGTTGTTTTCTTCTTGTCTTAAATATTTGTACTTAACCTTTATGTCGATGCTAAGAACAAGTGCGACTCCGTCTATGGAGGATTTCCCCAAGGTTTCCTCATCCTTTACCCTTCTGTTTAGTTTTCGGTCGTCAAGTTGCGGCAATCTATTAAGTCTCCTAGACCTAAAAAAAATTAAGGAGGTAAATCCCCCAACTCATGAGGTTTTACTGATGGGGCCTTGGCCTTGAGCTCCACACCAAAAAACATTTACAATAAATATTAACAATTTTACAACACTTAGGGCATACAAGAGGGGCATTACACCCTCTCCCCCTTAAAAATAACACCGTCCTCGGTGTTTTCCATTTTTCTTCACCTTTGGGTCATCATTCCTACTTCGTATCTTTTTGTTCCAGTCGCTATAGATCCTTCCTGATCTTCGTCATTTGCTATCAATCAGAACCTATAGTTTTCCTGCGACAAGTTCAGGCCTAGCACAATTTTATTTAGTACATCATGTATAGAATCATAATTTAACTTAAGCAAAATCCATATATCGTTTTGCATCGTAATAATCTTTATTTTTCTAGTTTGCATTGTAACCATCTACAATTTTCTAGTGTTCATTGGTGCCATAATGTAATGTCATATGCATTTATCCAATCTTCTAATTTAGGATTTCTTTACTTAACTATTCCTAAATTTCATTCCTAAATTGCTTTTGATTTGCTATTTTATTTTATTTTTTATTTTATTTTATGTGTGTGTGCAATGTGTTAATATTTAGAATCTTCTTTTATTTTGTTTCTCCAGGTGATATCAAGGGTGCCATGATCGTCTTCATGCCCTTCAAATATCCCACTTTCTGTGGTGCCATGATATCAAGGGTGCCATGATCGTCTTCATGCCCTTCAAATATCCCACTTTCCGTGGTGCCATGATATCAAGGGTGCCATGATCGTCTTCATGCCCTTCAAATATCCCATTTTCCGTGGTGCCATGATATCAAGGGTGCCATGATCGTCTTCATGCCCTTCAAATATCCCACTTACCGTGGTGCCATGATATCAAGGGTGCCATGATCGTCTTCATGCCCTTCAAATACCCCACTTTCCGTAGTGGGGAGTTAGTGCGATGGCTGAGACCACATTAACTCAGTCCACTCCACGCTGTAGGGAGACTCATGGTTACTGAGGAATAAGGCCAACACCTTATTGCGCTCCCCTCAGTTAATCCTCATGAGTGACCGAGTCCACGGCCTACCCTCACGGCAGCATGCCTCTTGCGGGTAAAAGCCTCTCTCGCTTTTCAACCTGGCACATGGAAAATATGTGCTAACCCAAGCACGATCAGAGTGTGTAGAATCACTAAGGGCCTCCCAACCCTGTCCACACCTGATGAACCAAACTCCCTACAGTCACCATCCGCAAAACTCGACATTCGTCAATTATATTGTGTGAAAACAACACCCATACTTAACCTCATTATTTGTGGTAGTAATTTTTTTTATCAGTAAATTTCGACTGATAGTGTTCCGGGCACATCCTGTCAGGTTAGCATGTAACATTATACAACATTCATCAACTCATATTTTTTTTAACATCAATATCTTCAGATAATCAAATCCATATAAGCTCTTAAAATGCCAATCTTAACATCATCCAAGCAACAATAATGTTATCCAATTCTTAATGGTTTCATTCACAAGATTACCAACATGATCCTTTAATCTAGTGCTAGAATCTAAAAATAGACATATGATAGCAATAAAATAGTCTATAATAAAATGAAAATACCATCCATGGGTGAATCGAAACAAAGGATATTTCAAGATCAAAACTCAAATCCAAGCAACAAGGAACCAATTCTAGAACGTTCACTAATAAGAGCATAACTCTAAGAATTCATTTACTTAACAATTATGAAGCTGGTACTTGTAACTATACAAAAAAATTTCAGTATGTATAATATCATTCACCAGTATCTACGATAGCCTTGGCGAGGTCGACACTGATCAAGAAGTACATTCGCCATTCTATTTAAGGATTTTCAATGCTAAATCCAGCAATGTCATGATTCATAAGGAGATAAGGCTTGTCTTGTATTTTTTTTCCATTTGTGACTTTACTGAACAAGCAATAGGTTTTAACATACAAAACTTCAAAACCTCTATTAATGAATTTATAACCACAAATCAAAACCGTTAACAACTTTCAAACCTTCATTTTTCTGCCGTTGTCCAGAAATGTGTCGACATTCTTTAAGCATTTAATTAGATATTTGGTATTCAAGTCGCAAGGGAGGAGATTAAGTATCAGAAAGAAACTTACCAAGAATCAGATTCCAATTAATACAATGTCAGCAAACAGATTCATAATTGATACCTGATTAAATTTGGAAGCCAATCAAGGATTTCGATCTCAATACTCAACCACAAGGTTAATGGATTACACATATCAGCAGTAATTCCAACTAAGGAAATAGGAGGCATTCCATTCATGACTCTTCCATTAACCCTATCTAATCAAAATACAAAACAAGGTCCTGGTCCATGCCCATACATGCAATCATTAGATCTTGACAGAAATCAATATATAAACAGATCTATCCTTGCAAACTCATACCACCACGAGATCGGAATTCCCATACATGAGATCTATACTTGGAACACATACAATCCCTTGGATCTATTCATGCAACTATATACAAGCATCAGGTATAACAGGATTAATTTCCTATGATCAGATCTATCCTTGCAATTTCATACAACCATGGAAATCTAAGTCTCACAACCAATCTATACTCTAATGCATGCTGGAATTCATGCAATAATATAATCGCCAAAGCGTACTCATACTTGGATGCATATCTAACAATCTCTTAACCGGTCGCATAATGAGGTCTTGAATGCCCAAACTTTCAGTGAGAGAGTCATCTCCCAGTACTATTGGTGGACCTTTCGACATGTCAAGTGAGGTGAATGCCTCCTTGGTTGAAACCATATGTCTTGAAGCTCCAGAATCAATGATGAAACTAGGTGAGTTTGATGTGCTAGCAACCAATGCATGAACTCTCTCTCTGTCTTCTAAACTTGATCCTCCTTCTCTCTTCTTTGAGCTGTCTGGAAGGGAGATACCATTCTTCTCCAGGAGTTGGGTCAGCATGTCTATTTGCTTCTTCATGCAGGAGCTCTCAGAATTATTGCCCTTATTGCAGTATGTGCACTTGCTCATTTCTCCTTTGTTTTTCTTCTTCTGGTAGTTCTTCTTGGAGCCTTGAGGCTCCTTCGGAGACTTGTTCTTGTCTCTCTTTTGCTCAGGTGGATTTTTAGATTTCTTTTTGTTTTTTGAATCCACCCTCAAATCTCCAGCAACCAGCGCTTGGTCTTTGGATGGTTTGATGGTTCCCATCATCACCAACTTATCTTGTTCTTGTGTGAGAGATTCCATGAAATATGCAAGGCTAGGCATCTTCCAGGTTCGAGTTGTAAAATTTGTGGCATAGAAGGTCAAAACAAACACTGAATTGTCAAGGCCAAGCTTCGAGAGTATGGCCAAGACCAGTTGATCATCCTTCTTTTCAATCCCACATTGTTTTAGCTGCAAAACAAGTGCTTTGAACTTGGAGAAATAGAGTTGCAGGGATTCAAAGATATTTGGACTCAGGGAGATCAGTTCATTTTCGATTTGATGTCCCCTCATCCCATCTGTCTTTCCAAAAAGATCAACAAGCTTCTCCCATACTTCATTCGGTGATGTCAATCCATCAAGATGGAAAAGGAGGTCTCTGGATATACTCAGACACAAGACACCATAGGCCTCATCCCTCCTGTTGTGCCATTTTATCTTCTCTGCAGCTGCATTGGGCTCTGCTTCTGTTTCCATAGTCACTCTGTAGAGGCCTTTCTCTCTCAATAGTATCTCCATCTCTGCTTTCCATTCAAAGAAGTTAAATGGAGTCAAGATGATCTTCTGAGATTGATCCATAGCTCATAAATTGTCTCGACAGGCAGTAGAGTGCTCCCAGTCAATGATGTCGAACCTACAAAACAAATTGGAAGGAGAGAAATCGATCTACAAAGGCTTTGATACCATGTGGAAATTGAACCCAGTGTTATAAAAATTACACTCACATCAATAGCCAATTACACATGCAAAATTACTCACAAAAAAGACTGAATATGGACCTGAACACTAAACTGTATTGAATAAGTGTACAATAGCCAACCCTGTGAAGTCATAGGCTGCCACAATAAATAATTAAATGAGGGATTCAAATGCATGAAGATGCCATTCGAATCTAGTCAAAAGCAGGCTTACTAAATCTAAGCAAATCCCCCATAGCTGCATAAAACAGTTTCCAAAACTGTCTAGGAGCTCATGAATTGGAAAAATAAATTAGGCAAGATAATAGTGGATGGAAGGAAAACTCATACATTCTTTTCATTGGATAAAAGAGTGGAGGATGTGTAGTACAAAAAACAAGTTAACCTCACCTAGTCAAACTTTCCCAATTGCCTTAAAACACTGAAAAAGCAGGCAATAAAGCAAAAAAAGTAGACATGCACTAGGGAGGCTAGGAATAAAGTAGATTTGATTCTAGGAGGTTTCCCAAGCGCTCCATGACTCAAAATTAGCAAGTTTGACCACTATGGATGTGTAGATGACAACTTGCATAAGGTGGAATATGGAAACTAGGCAAATAAGACAAAAATGGATTAATTAATGTCTAAGGTAGCTAACTATGGGTTGATTATTCTAGCATATGGTTCTTTTCTTTATGATCCAAGTGAGGTGTAATCAACCACCTTCTTCAAAACTAATTCTTCTTTTAGTATAGGAAGCTCATGAGGTCTCTCTCCCAATATATGCATGTCAAACAATTCCTTACCAATACAATCAAGTCTAGTGCATCCTTGATCCTTCATTTTACTGATATATTTATCTATCCAATCCATGAATAGACAATCACCTTTTCTTGTTTATTCAATTGGAATGTATTCAACTACATTTTCCATCCTTCTTCAAAAACTCAACAATTACTTGGAAAAGATATTTTCCTTCATGGTTCTTCACAAGTACCTGCCAATCTGCATCTTCTTCATGTTTATCCTCCATCACATACAAAGTCACACGCAATATGAATTAATGGACTTATAGGTGGCTCCTCCATCCACCAACATAGTAACTTGTTTCCCTTGCACGACTCTCTTGAATCCAAGGGTGTGGAAGCGAGGAACTCCTCATAACACATCAATATTTCTCTCCTCTGAAGAAGGTTATTCATTAGCAGTATCATAGGCCATTTCTGCATCAATTTGAGGTTCTTCTTCTTCATCCTCAACGATTCTCTCTAAAAAATTCCTCTATGTAGTGTGCCTTCCCCTTAGCACACTTATGTCTAGGAACTCAAGTTTCTTGGCAGGTGAAACACAACTTCCTCTACCTCAATTGATCTCTATCTCTAGAAACTTGTCCCTCTTGAAATTTATAGAAGGAATATTCACGGGTGGTGATCTTTGGTTCTTGAATTGAGCTGTAGAATTCGACTTAGGAGGGAACCTTGTCCTTGGAATAACATCTTGAAAATTAAAGGGTATATATAGGCTTTCACAAAATAGTTCAAGGGTTCTTCCAATCCTTTAATGAACAACAGGATCAACCAATATTTTACAATATCCGTCACCATAACAACCAAATTTTGGAACTCAAATATGTAAGCTTATGGAGTCCCAGTTTGCTTCACATGTGAAAGCTCTTTGAAGGAGATTTCATGGTCTATTCTTTCAAATATATCAATCAACCTTCTTGTGAATTTATCATAAGTGGTCACTTGGTAATGTCCAAGGGTATTCATCCCACGAAACCACCAATCATTTACTTCCCCATCCAAGTGTAGAGTGGCCATATGGATAACTTCTTTCTCAACCATTGGATTTAATTGAAAGTATGTATCTGGCTTTTGGACCCATGAGATAGTTGTGCACTTTGATGAAGCACCAAAATATGACATAGAAATTTTTCCAGTAACATTCTTCAGCTCATTATTTTAATTATGATTCCAAAAGATACCTCTTGTATTGGTTTTGTATCGGAGATCAAACATTTATTTGAATGTTAAATCCCTCCTACAACCTTCATTTAGTGTGGGATATTCAACATGCTTGTCCTCCACTGTAGTAATGTTTTCATTTTGTATCTCCAAATCTTCTCTTTCGTCATCAAGGAAATTGGGAACAGTATCCCTTGATTTACTTGGAGGCTCCTTTGTGAATTCATTAGGTCGATTATGAGGCCCAATACTGTAGAAAACAAACCCTTTAGGGCTCCTCCTTCCTTCATGTTGCAAACCAAGGTTGCTCCCATCACCATTATTGTTCTCCAGATTCTTGAAAAGGAATTATATAGTTTCTTTTCTGGAAAGGATGATATTACGGGTCATGTATCAAAATCCTTGCATCATACTTGAAATTATATTTTGGATCTCACCATTTCCACCCATGCCGTGTCTTTTACTTTCTCCTTGGAATTTTCCTTCAGTAGAATCCATTCCATTAGAATCATTCCCTAGAGGATCTTTATTCTTGGGATCTAGATCTCTTGTATGAATCATGATTGAACACATGAGAAGGTTTATAGGACCATACCATGATACCAAATTGTAAAGTACACACTTGAGGATTTGGCACACTAACTCAACCAACTTAGCAAACAATGCACTGGGTTACTCAAACTAGGATTTTGACCAAGGATTGAGGTTACTGTGAATTCAAAAAAAGGGAAGGAGTTATGTTCAACTCAAGATCCTATGCACAATGTAATGGGACATTTTATGGTTTCAAACTCAATGAGGATGATGTTTACTACCAAAGATCCTTGGCACCCCAACATATGTGAACTAAATCATGTGCTTCACACATCTTGACAACCAAAGGAAGTGTATTTTTTACTGCAAGAGGATTAGAGGCATGAAATATCATTCATTAAACTCTTTAGGTTCTATCCATAAAGTTTGATAGAATTTTGAGAATATTTATGAATTAAACTTGTGAAGATGGTTTTTAAGACTATTCAACTAGTACGAAATTAGGATGACCCAAATAGTTCCAAGAGGGTTAGAATTATTAAAAAAAGGGATGGAATGTGTTAAGTAACTTGTTAATGAGAAGAATCAAGTGGAATAATCAAATTTGGATTTGTCTTGATGTTTTACTGACTTTAACACTGAAACTAGCTCAAATTTCCTAGCAATCTAGACTATGTGCGCACAAAAGGACATGAATCAATATTTTATTCATTGAAAAAAGTAAATAACATATTATAGGTCTAATATGAAATCAATTGTAGCCTTCAAAAGTTTAATTACATCATAAATATATGAGAGAGAAGACTAGAATAATCCTCCTTGAGAAAAGACTGAGAATCATGAAGAAATGGGTTGGATGACTTTTTCAATCACTATAACTGGATGGAAATTCATTGGATATGATCACAGGACCTGCAATAAACTCAATTATGGAGACTATATGTCTTCATCCTCATAATGGAAGCATGTGAACATATCCCAAATCCGACTAGGGGCACATCTCCTAAGTCTAGAGGAAAATAACTCTCAATTCATTTCACAAACTGCCAAAAGATGGGATAGGGGTGTGTAATATTCCATTTATATACTGATGGATGGATTATTGAGCAATCTAGAGAGGATAATGCACCCTCATGGATGGATAAACCTGCCTCAATTTCATGCTTTACTTTTTTCCTTCACGTTTTAGCTTTTTTTGCTTTGCTTTCCTTTTTGCATTGATTTTCCTGCTTTTTCTATGCCTTTCACTGTTTTTTCTTTCTTTTATCGCTTTATCCTACTTTTTCTTTCCCACCTTAGATTTTCCTACTAATGCTATGCTTTTCACTTCTTTTTTTGCTTTATTTGCTTTCTGCCTTATCCTAATTTATTCTTCTTTACCGCTTCGGCCTTGTTTCTGCTTTATCCTTGCTTTCACAACTTTATTCTCTTTTTCTGCTTTGTGCCATCTTTTTTATTTAGTCTAGCTCTCCTATTTCTCTTGCCTGAATTGTTTAATTCCTCTTTTCCTCAACTTTCTTTTTTTAATTTTTCTTGGCTTTCCTACTTGTGCAAGCTAGATTTATTCAAACTTCCCTCTCATGCGCTTTCGAGACTTATTCCTCTTTCTTAATTCATAAATAAAATAATAATATATGAATTTACTCCTAATAGGTGCCTCTTTAAACTATATTCAAGAATGTTTTACAACTCCTAATTAATTAATTCCTTGGACCTTCAAAATTAATCCCAAGACATTAATTTTCTTCTCCTTAAGCCAAAGGATTGATTGGGTTAGGAACTTGAACTGTGAATCATTTATGAAGGGACATGACAC
>LPNX010984160.1:246515-273257 GCA_001517045.1 Pseudotsuga menziesii | reverse complement strand
TATATATATAATACACACACACACACATATGTATGTATGTATATATATGTATATATATACATATATGTATATCTATATATATGTGTGTGCGTGTGTGTATATATGTATATGTATTTGTGTATATATATATATATATACATGTACATATACATATGCATATATCAAGATGACATCACCTATTGATAATACCCAACTCAGTATGGAGTCTATACAATATTGATACCATCATTGCATCACATGTACCTATATTTCTTGTCACACTTGATGACCCATTAGAGTACATGGTATCCACAACATAATCATATGCATTTCATAATTTCACATTATTCATAAATATTCAATCATCATTGAAACAATATCATATAAACATTGTATCACCATCGAAATCGTTTCACATTTTATATACATTTGATCACTATCGAAATCATTCATAGTTCTCATAAACTTTTGATCACTATCAAAATCACATCAAATCATATAAAGTTTTGATCACTATTGAAATTATATCAAAAAGCACATAAAATTAACATCGTCATCAATACAATGAAAAAATTATCATCCAAATTACATAAACTGATCATAATCAAAGTCACATAAACTGATCATCCTCAAAAGTGCATAAACAATTTCCAAGAAATTGTCTTTAATAATCCAATACCAGTTCCACACATGCCTGGGTCATTCGAAATGAATGCCCTCAAATAATAACATGACACAAAAATCAAGGACTGAATCAAGACATATCTGGGTCATTTGAAACCGGGTTCCCGCAAATAATAATGTTGCAATCAATGTAAAAAATCAATGAAAAAATGGTGCACTACATACAACCCCACTTCAAGAAACTTACTCCTAAAGTTCTTTAAAGTTGATAGGAAAATTGTCTACGCATCTCCACTGTGTCCTCCTAGGTCATGTAACTAGGACTATAGCTATCATGCTAGGCTTTGCCCTAGTCAAATAATTGATGCTGAAGTTGTTGAGTTCACCACTCATGAATACAAATTGGCTCAACCATTAAGGATATCTCATTCAATATCTACAAATTACCCAAGTCAATGACATGAGATGGATCCGACATATAATGTCAAAAAATAGAAACATGAAATATGCCATGCATCTAAGTCAGTGATGATGGCAAAGAAAGATGAGAATAAACTAGTGCCAATCCTCCACTGATCTCAAATGATCCCATAATTGTGGCGATAATTCCCCCCCACCTTGCCAAATTTGATATATAGCTCTTTTGTGTCCTCACTCACAATAACACTCTATCCCTAAACTCATATTTCTTATCCTTCTGATGTGCATCAACATAAATGTTTTGTCTATCCCAGACATCTTCAGTCGTGATTGAAGGGTTCCAATTTCTCCCATCTCCTAGATGAAATCTAGACCCACAAGGAATCTATCCTCAAAACGATCCCAACTCAAGGGTGTTTGATAAATCCTACCATACTCAAATGGTACCATCTATAACGAGCTATGATAAATGTTATTATAAACGAATTCTACCAACTATAGTTATTCCTCCCAACGAATCTGCTTATCCATCACATACATGCACAACATGTTTTCTAAAACTTGGTTGACCCTCTCCGTATGACCTACATTTGTCTCAGGATGTTATCTAGTGATAAAGTTTACTTGTGTACCTAATGCTTCCTAGAATCTCATCCAAAACCTCCCAATAAATACTAGCCGCTATTAAGAAATGATACTTTGAGGTATTCCATGGAGTCATGTTACCCCGTTCACTGACACACACATCAACTTGTTGTATCGCAACAAACCATCATATTCAATTGTATAACCATCATACTTAGGAACCTTCATGGTTTCCTTTCTAATTTGTGTTCTAACCTTACTGTACCAACTATTTTCCAGTCATAACTTCAGTATCTTCTCTTGCAAATTCGACTTCAATGGTAATATAGAGAAGATGCAGGGTCACCAAATCAAGGAATATTCTACCTTGTTCATCATCCCCTTGATGTACGATATGTCAAAATCATATTCGCTCATCATCCCTGACCGCCTCCTCTGCCTTGCATTGAGGTCACTCTAAGTAAAAATATACTAAAACCCATAGTAATGTTTGAAAACCCCTCTACAAATATGCGGTAATAACCTGCTAATCCCATGAAGCTATGCACCTTGTGAACATTCGTTAGAGATGGCCACTCCAAGAGTGCCTTAATCTTGGATGGATTGACTACTATTCCATCTTCTGAGATGACATGTCCTAAATAACGAATCTATGTCTAAAATAATCCAAAATAGTGGATCTTTGTCTGAAAGAATGAATACTTAGACTATTTCCCCTATAAGCAAAAGTGAAAAATGCCTTAAAGTACAATAGGGTACATGAGCTTAACTATAATGGAGTGTTACATACCCCCCTCTTCAAGAAACTCCATCCCAAAGTTAACATAGAACACTAACCATCCATTATATATACGTATTGATGCAATATAATCAACTTATTTATATTCCATGCCCATGCCATTTTATATAGTCTTCCCATTTAATCTTATAATTGATACGATTCTTAAGTGTTGGGTAATAGTGACTTAGATGAACATATTAAACTTAACCACCTAGTCATTTCATTAGCACCATCATGACCAGGTCAAGGAGCTCATCTTGTCCTTACCTCATTTCATCATTCATGTTATCGTATGACCCCTTCAACATAATTTTCAAGTCACATCATGTGTAGGTCGTCATAGTATCATTGAGTCTTTTCATGAGGACTAGTCGTAATTTCATTTAAGATTCACCATGTTATGTGGTTAACATCATTTCATTTATCTCATTATATTGATCATCTCCATACTCTGTTTGACAAAAACCATCTTTGTTAAACTCTTTTGGCACTCAGTGGAAGTTTCAACAAAAGAGCCTTTCGTGTCTTGTTAGTTAAAATTTTGTCAAAAATACATCCTTTGTTAACTATCCCTACCTTCACATTCTCTTGGATACGCCCTTTTCCCATATACCCCATTATCTTTAAGGATTTACTTTACCATACCATCCTTCCATAACTTACTTCCTTGCAATCATTCCCTACATTCTCTCTAAAATAGTTTCCTTTCTCTCTTAGTTGACATGTTCAAGGCTCTTTATAATTGTTATTGTTTCCTTGTTTCATATGACAATTGACCACAATGACCAAGATCATCCATGTTTCTCCATGTAAACCAACCAACATAAGTTGATATTAATTAATGCCTTGCTTTCTTTTGAGCTATGGCAATAATATTTCTTTATCACTTTTAGAGATTTCTCATATTCTCGAAGTTCCATGTATAGAGTTTCCTTATCTCGTTAAGAGTCTTCATGCAAGGAAAATGGACACATTTTATCCCTAAGCGTAACACTGATTTAATGCAAATTTCATCCACAAAATTACAACCCCAACCTTATTATTCCCCGCCGTCGACTAGCAGGGACTCTATGAAACAATTTGATGTTGTTTATATTATTTTGCATGGAAACTCGTGTATCTATATCCCTAAGTATTTTGAGCACCATTAAAACACTGTTTTCTCAACCAATAATCTAACTTCTATTTCTTAGCACACCTTTTTATCTTCCAATCATGGACTTGACTTGTTCTAACACCATTTTGTTCTCGAATCATCAACTTCTACCTCTTATTTGGCCTCATATCGAGGCGAAGGGAAAACCCAAGAATAATTTAGTCTCATATTTGGTTAAAAACCTTGGATATTATCTCTAAAATTGGATAACATATAAAAATATGTTTGAAGGTGAATTAATGTTAAGGACAAAGATAACATTATCTCCCCAACAATAAATGTTTAGATATCATAGTCTATGCGATCTTCATACTACTCTACTTCAAATCATATGTTACCATGCTATCATTAGACAATTGCCTTTTATCCCTAGACATCCACCACCCACATAGTCACCGCCTGGCTGCCCTCTCATGGCAGTATTTGAGCTATGTTTTAGTAGCCCATCCATACATATGAAATGAACTCTTGTATGGATACAAGTCTCACACCACTTGCAATCTACATGATTATGGTCGCAACTCTTCAAAAATGGGATGCACTCCACAATACCACCTTCAAAATTCAATGTATATCTTGGTCATTGATTAAAAGCGTAGGTGGTAGCTGCAGGTAACCAAAGGTAAATGGAGGAAAACGATGGAGAGCATACGTGCTTTAAGGAGTCTTCAACACTGCACAATATTCAACCTCTTTTCTTTCTTGGAGTTTCTTGGAGATATACGTATCGGCTGGAAGTCACTTCTGCAAGATGAATACATGGATATTGTTGTTGACTCTGCTACAAATATTCATGTTTATGCTATGTCCAAGCAACCCTTTCAACTTCGCACAATGATTCCTGATTCAACCAATTCAGTTAGGGGCAAGCCACAATGAATAGAGTGTTCTCATCATGAGGGTGCATGGGATTTGAAATATTGATGCACCTGCAAAGATAAGTTGGTAAGTCCTAAGTTCCGACTTATGCATAATCTTAGACCATAAATTCAACTATTTTATAATTTTTAAATTTTTAATTAACTATGTACTGGGACATGTTTGAATTCATCTCCTCCTCTAAATTTGTTTTCTCAACTTAGAAAAATGAGCTCCGTGACTGCTTGCCATACCGGTTTCAGTAGTCGGGTACAAAAGAAAACAGACAAAGACAATACAATAGGCATGAACATACATTGATAATGCACACATTTATATATTCTAGATCATTACTTGTCACACAAACTGAAAGTATTACCTACACTGTGGAGAGATGAAACCTTAAAAAGAAAACCCCCCAAAAAAACCATCCAACAAATAATTGAAAAAAACTAGAATGGAATGCCTCTGTCTTAAAATATATAATTCCCTTTTAAAATTTGGAGATTGCTTGCTCTAGTCACAAATTTAAAAATATATATGAAAGCATAGTTTAATGAACTATGTACTGGGATATGGCACCACTCCATCCCTAAACAGAGGTCAAAAACATATTCAATAACCTCTTACTATTGAAATGCAACAGACTAATGGATAAAATAGATGATGAGTACATAAACGAATAAAGAAAAATGCTAGATAGATTCGATATGGAAAAGAATGGAACCCACAATCTTTATAAGGGGCCTCCAACAACATTCTCCATGGGCTTTAATATATGCAACGAGTACAGGTCATATTCATCTTTACTCCAAGAGCCTTTGTTTGTGTGGGGTTTTTCATAGCAAGGAGCTTGATCCATCTAGCTGTTGTTAGCGCTTCAACAATCCATTGGTTGTTTCAGAATTTGGGCATTTTTTCTAGCAGGAAGATAGACGCTTCAACAATCCATTCACTGTTTCAAACTTTGGGGTTTTTTTGCTTTAGGGATCTCGACCTTTCTGGCAGCTGGTTTCCTTCACCAATCCATTAGCTCTTTCAAACTAATCCTGCAATGAGAAAAAAAATTGATTGACTATTAAATAGAAAAACATAAAAACATAAAAATTGGCAGTTCAACTGCTGCACTACTGGAAATTCTACCTAGATGTCGATGTTTGGGACACAACTACCAAATGATGACCCTAAGTTAACAAGAATGGTTGGAAATAAATATTGTTAAAGGTATTATTAGTGAACCAGTAGACCAAGTTTTAACACATCAGATCTTGCAGTGATATTCATCATGGAGCGATGAGAGCTTGGGTTTCTATGAGGAGCATGGACTAGGGTGAGACACCTGGTTACCATGCATTACAATCATGCCACAATAGCAATACCACACATGCATTTCCCATTTCCCATTCACTTTAGTGTGCTACTGGGACGATATTATTGAATTACAAAATTTAATTATATTTTATGAAGTGATTATTGTTTCATGACCCAAGACAAGCTTGAGATTTTTCCATTGGGATTCTTGTTGGTAGAGCACATGGATGGGTGCATGATAGAACTTAGTATTATCATTACCATGCTAAGTGGATGTCACTTTCAAAATAATCATTGAGAATTAATGTTGCTTCAACCTTCAATATCTCCATTGCTTGAGGCGGTTCTAAATAGATGTTGGAAACAAAGAATCATCTAACGATAGGTTGACAAAATCCAACGAAAAAAATACACCTCAGAAATCCACACCAGAAGCACGCACCCCTTGAGCAATCACACCTGGATAGTCAAAATTGTTCTGTTTTGTGGTCATAGCACAACATAGTTGGCAGAATCATGGGATTTACGGGATTTATTTAATCTGGTAGTGTTTCATTGACAATATAAATAATAAATTTAAAAAAATATATTATAAAATAATTGATACTATTTGTAGCCAATGAAAAAAGCTGGCTACGTGCAGAAGCACCTGCCCTTTTGTTTATAAGACGAAAGGGTAGAGTCTCTGTAAGGAAAGCAAAATAAAAACCCTGCAAAATAATGTTAGAAAGGAAAAGAAGAAAGCCTGCAACAAACTATTAAAGCTAAGCTAAGCATGAGCATATACGGATTGCAAAATAATCAAAGAAAAAATCAACACAGTATACCTATGTAGATTGAAGGAGGGCCACCATGCCCTAACACTGAAGCTGCCTCTCCACAGGCTGGGAATAGGTGGAGCTATGGCTCAACACACCAAGGAAATGGGAATGAGAAAATGGAGGAAGAGAGCTATGAGGGATGAATAACTTGAGAGTGAAAGGGGTCTCAAGGTACTCATGCGGGAATTATGACGATAGGGTGAAATGGAATGTGTTTGATGGTGACCCCCACCCCTCCTTTTATAGATTTTTCTCCACTTAGGGATTTTAGCCCCTGGTCAAGGTTTTGGGCCCTACTTAGGGTTTTAAGCCCCTTTTCCTTATTTCGTAGCTCCTTTTGGGGAATTTAATCCCTTTTAGGGATTTTAGCCCCCTTGTGAGCCTTCTAGCCCCTTTGTGAGCATTTTGCCTCCTTGGTGAGATTTTTGGCTCTTTTTGGGGGTTTTTAAGCCCCTTTTTCATTATTTTTGAGCTTTTGGGAGAAAAAACATAGGCTATGCTCATTGCTATGAGATGAGAGAAAATAGACTTCCTTATCTGTTTTAAACTGGCGATGTTTGATAAATCTGCGAGGTGCTGCAGATTTCCTGTATTTCGGCTTTCTGTGGAAATGTAAGGGTTTGTCAGGATAATGATATCTTGGCTTACTAGAATGAAACCCTTTCTTATGTTTCTTTTTGTGACATTTACAGTTATCCTGTAAATGACCTCTATTATGCGCACCACAACCCCAATCCGGCATTTGGGCAACAATTTTACAAAATGAAGGGGTGTACATAACTTGGTGTCGCTTGAAATCTCTGGTTACTCTTTTCTCCATACAATGTTCTTGCCATGTTTCTAAAATATGACCATGCAACTGGGCAAGAGACAGATTATAGTAGTTAATAGTTTTATCCTTCATATACTTTTCTACTGCATCAGGGACATGACCAGGAAAGCTTCTAAGATAATGTTTGAGATAGGCAGGGTCATCAGCTTTTCCGATGGAGATGAGCAAGTTCTGCATATAGCAGAAATAAGATTCGGCCTGTGAAAGATTACAGAGCCGAGCTGACATGAAAAGTGAGGCTAAATGATCAGATATGTCATGATCTTCAGGACCATAGATATGCTTGCCTAGAGCTTGTAGAACTTGCTGGTTAGCATCTACTGCATTTAGCATTTCATTCCTGGCATCTTGTGACAGCCAACGCCACCATTCATTTGCAAGACCTGAAAGGCTTGCAACTATCTGTCCTGCTAGCTGCTGGCTAGTCAGGGATGGATCTTGAGTTCGTTTGGATAGAGTCCAATGGTGCATCAAAGTGATAGCATTTCTAACTTCTTCTCTTGACTAACATTTGATATTTAAAACGGGTTGGTCAGGCATCTGAGAGATGATGTTATTTATAGCATTAATACCAAAATAGGTATTAAGATTTGGGCCTTGAAATGCTTGTGGCATTTCTATGTCAAACTCAGGCTGAGATTTATGTGAACCAGAAGATTCTGCAAATTCTTTTTTAATTGCCATCATGTTTAAATACTTGGGCTCTAGGGTAGGAGGAAAGGACTTGAAGTGTTCGATCCATTCTTGGAATTCTTTTATTTCTTCTTCATCACGCCCAAAATTGAAGTTAGGGCGGGTATCTTCTCCTTGAGCCTGAAACATGCCAAAATAATAACTTCGTTCTAGTCTTGGCTCAATATCCTTTTTTCCGGGATAACCTTTTGCTGCTAGGGCAAAGGCTGAAGGGCTTAGACCTGCAACTCTCTTTTTCAAATCTTTTGTCCAGCCTATAAGTTCTTCTAACTTGGCCAGTCTCCTTTTTTTTTTATCTGCAGCATTAGCTACAACTTGTTTGATCTCTTCAGTGTTTGCTAACAAATGATTTAGCAAATCTTACCTAGTTTCTATCATGGATATCTTTTCTTTTTCTCCAAGAATACCAGATCTTATATGGAGCAGATCTTGTGCCATATCATCTAGATTATCAACAGTTAGTTTTTGTTGCATATTTCCCCAATTTAATTGTTTAGCTTCATCTGACATAGATTCATCTGGACCAGAAGACTTATAAGGGAGAAACTCTTTTTTCATAGTTCCCTCAGATGAGAACTGTCTGAATGGAGTGTTAGGAAGATTTCTTCCTAGGACATAGGTTCTTCTTCCATTCGTAACTGCTTCAAAAGATGCATTTTGTCTTGGAAGGGTAAACATACCAAGAATCGGCTTCTGCCTATGATGCTCAAGTTTCTGAAGAGTCTTTCTACAGGCTAGACAATCTCTGTGTTGTCCTCTGTGTTCGGAATCATAGAGGCCTGTATGTGATGGTTTGACAGATTGGATTTCTGGAGTAGAGTCAGGCAGAATTGTTCTGGCCCTTCTATAGGAAGAGATAAGAAGACTTCTTTCAGAGGATGAAATTGAAGAATATCTTATTAGAGGAGGAGCGAAAGAAGGAGCAGGGGTTGTCTCAGGGAGACGGAAGGAACTTGTTCTTCGGTTAAAGGTTAAGGGCCTGGAAATAGCATCTTTTACAGTTTCGGCATCTCTTAACTCTTTATACTTAATTTCCCATTTTTGAGGATAGGAAATGCCAGTCCATTCAAACTTGACTGGTTGGGCTTGTTTCTAATTATCACTTTCCACCACGCTATGCAGGTGCGAACTCTGATGAACTTTCGAGCGTGAAGGAGGAAGAGTGTCATTACCAAATCTGACGCAGACAAGACTTTTTAACTGGATTATTTTGGAACCAGATTTCATGTCAAACCCCTGAGGAAGGATGTAAGCTTTTAATAAGTTGTAGATGTGAGGACCATCTAAACTTACACTGTATTTTGGAAATATTGTCCCATGAGCGGGACCATCATGCAGTGGGGCAGTGAATCCCCCAATAATCGCATCGGCAAAATTAATATGACGGGTATCGACAACGACACATAAAGAAGACATAGGTAGGTATCGCCTAACGAGAGGACTAAGGCCTAATTTTATTGTACCAAGGTTTGCATACTTATATCCTGATTTAATTGCCCAATCAATTTGAGTTTTATCAAGGAGATTGATGTGAATGGGTTCTTCTAAATCATTAAATGATATATCTACAGAAGATAATTTAATTTGGGTGGCAGACATCTGTTGCCACAGACTTAGTTTATAAACATCCTTAGGAAGGATTGTAGGAAGTTCCCAATTCTGAGATGGATTGGTGTCTTGGATATGTATATATGATGAGTCAGATGTAGAGCATTCTTTAGCGAAAGATGATCATCTTTCGGCCAAAGATACTATTTCATTTTTGTCTTGCTGGCAATCTAGTATAGTGTGAGGGACAGTATCCATAGATGGGTCCATTTTGTTAGAGGTTCTGGCTCACTCTGGTCTTGACTAACAGGGATTTACGGCGCCTAACTTCAATGGCTATTATCCTTCTCACAGACCACTTAAAACCTCTAAGACTTCACCTATTTCCTCAGAAAACCATTTCCTCTTGCCTACTGGTACTATCCCGGCTAGATTGAACACAAAAGGATTTAAATGCATAAGATATCATGACAGATTAACTTACAATAAATATTTGAATGCTTGAAATAAAATAGCTTGACTCAGACTGCTGGCTTTGATACCATTTGCTCCCAGCGACCGATCAGTCTCAATCCACTCTTTCAATCTTTATATTAAAATGGAGAACTTGTACAATCATTCAAAGTAACACAATATTACAGACTTAACAGATCGCCTTCAGACTGCGAAGGTCTTCACTGTAATACAAACATACTTCTTTATGAGTTTCAGTTGCAGAAACCTTTTACCTTCATCTGTTGAAGCATATTCTAGAGTTTGGATACGGACATCTTTTGGTAGAGAATTGTCCCATGGGAGGAGGAACAATCCTTCTTTCGCTTTAAGCTCTTCTTCTGACATAGCTTTATTTTTGTTTTCTCTGGCTCGACCCGATCCAAGACTTGATTCACCAATGGTGAACATCTTCAAGGCAGGAGTGCTGCTTTGCTCCCTGGTGAGCATATCAGCAAGGTAATTCAGATAACCTGGTTTATACACAATCTCAAAATCAAAGTTACTAAGCCATATAAACCATTTAAGAATGCGACTATTTATTTCTGCCATTAAATTTTCATTTTTAAAGATACCAAGAATTATCTTCAGATCTGTTCTAATTATGAATCTAACTAGTTTTAGGAACAAAATGAAGTGTTGGACAGTCTTCTTGATTGCCAAAATCTCTTTGTGGCTTGATGGGTAATTTAACTCGGCTGCTTTGAAGGAACCAGAGCCGAAGCCACAGATATTTTCTTTGTCTTTAATTACTTCAAGCAGAACTCCACCCCGGGTGGTTGAAGAAGCATTTGTTTCGACTATCAGGGTACCGGTTCCCTGTGGTAAAGAGAGAGGAGGCAGCTGCAAAACTTTTTCTTTAATCTTTAGTACTGCCTTTGAAATAGCACTTGTCCATTCTTGAGGATTCTTCTTTAATCTCTGTTGTAAGAGATGGACATCGGTTGCTTGACCTCTGTAAAAAGGTCTAATGTAATTGAGGCTTCCCAGAAACCTCTGCAACTGGGTTTTGTCGGTAATTTTCTCTGGAAATTCGCTGAAAACTTGCAGGACATGATTTTGCAATATCACTTGTCCTTTCTGAATCTTGAAACTAAGAAAATCTATCTCGGTTTTCCCAATTTCCATCTTACTCTGTGAGAGCACTAACCCATGTTTAAAGACTAATTCATAGAAGCACTGTAAATGATTCAAATGCTCTTGCAGGTTCTTTAAGCATATCAGAATGTCATCTATGAATACAATTGCCCAGAGTTTATCTATAAATATATCTTCCATTCGTTTTTGAAACTCTGAGGAAGCATTGTTGATCCCGAATGGCAGAACTTTCCACTGGTATTGGCCATGTGGAACAACAAATGCAGTTTTAAATCTATCCTTAGCTTCTATACCAATCTGATAAAAACCAGACTTCAAATCAAATTTGCTAAAGATAGTGCAGCCTGCAATTCTTTGCAACGGGCTAGCTTTATCCGGGAGAGGATATCTTACCTTTTGAAGTGCAACGTTTAATGGCTTGGAGTTGACTACCAGCCTAGGCTTACCTCTCTTGATTTCCGAATGCTTGTTAACCACAAAGGCTCTGCATGCCCATGGGCTCTTTGAAGGTTCTATTAAGCCTTTCTTTAACAGATCTTTTACTTCAGAGGCACAGAATTCTCTTTCTGAAGGAGACATGACTCTAGCTGAAGCTTTCATAGGCTTAATCTTTTGTAGCGGATCATAGGGCAGAGACACAAAGTATTTCTCTCTAGTCCAAAATGCATTCGGGCTGTCTGAGCAGCAATCTTTAACCAGCTTCTCAGAGATGGTTTTCAATGTCTTTTCTCCATGGCTTTTTGAGAAGGCTATGCACCTTTCCATTTTCATGAGTTGAGCAGGGTTAGTATTTTCTACGGGTTTCTTTACAGGAGCTAAACATCTGGGAGATGACTGAAAAGAGATAGGAAGGGTGACTGATTGGTTATTGAATATATAAGTGAATGTCATATTTTTGGTATCTACAACAAACGTACTTACTCAGTGAAGGAATTCAGATCCGAGCACACAATCATCTGATAAATCATCTAATCTATACAAGGTTAGATTATCAGAAACTTTATTAAACTGTACAAGGAAGAGTTCAGCTTTAGCTGTAATGGGAACAGTAGTACCTTCAATGGCGGCTCCTTGAGCGGATATCTTTTCCCAATAGAAATGAGGAAGTGCTGAACCTCTAGCTAAATTAACTTGACATCCTGAGTCAATCATGCAGTCCAGGAGGTAAGGTTTATATTCATCAGGCTTAAACTAGACCTTCACAAAGAACTTAGGACCTGAAAGCATTGACAAGGAAGGATTCTCAAGAGGAGAGGGAGAGGGAGAACCAATGGGAGATTCTTCTATGGTTACCTTCTTTCTCCTAGGGACGTCTATGCTCATTGCTCTGTCAAATTGCTTATTCAATTCTTCATCTGAGGATTGATCTCTCTCAGCATGGATTATCTTGATCATACATTTGAGATCATCAATCTCTGTCATTAGTTGCTTCATCTGTTGTTGCTTTTCTCTGATCTGTGATCAAAGCATTGCTTCTTTATCAGTCCTGAAGCTTTGTCTATCATCGTGTCCTTCAGGGTATCTTTGATAGAGTTCAACCGGATTATAGACTGCTAGAGACACAGTCATGGCTTTCCCTTTTCCTTTCTCCTACTCAAGTTGCTTAAGCAGTTTCTTCTTATCTTCTTTCAGAGCTGCTCTAAGTTGGTACTGGTATGGAGGTGTCTCTGACAATTGCAGGTCAATGGCCGCAATCTGTTTCTCTATATTTTGAGGATTTGATAGAGAAAACATATTAAGGGAAAAACCTGTAAAATCGAAATTTGGCTGCTCGAACCCCCCTAAATTTGGTTCTGAATCAGATTCAGAGGTGGAGGAAGATGAGGAAGAATCAAATTTATGAAAAGCACCAAGGTCAGGGTCAGACTCAGATTCTGACTCAGTTTCAGATGGAAGAAACAAAATATCACCGGATGGTGTTTCCTCAGGCTCTGGCATATCCCACCATCGAGGATCCAGAGAATCACAGAAAGATGCAAGCCTGGGCTTGGTCTTCTTCTTAGGGAACTTGCTTCCCCAATGGCATTTCTTGTAACAGAGAAAACAGACTTCCTTATCTATTTTAAACTGGTGACATTTGATAAATCTGCGAGGTGCTGCAGATTTCCTGTATTTCGGCTTTCTGTGGAAATGTAAGGGTTTGTCAGGATAATGATATCTTGGCTTAATAGAATGAAACCCTTTCTTATGTTTCTTTTTGTGAAATTTATAGTTATCCTGTAAATGACCTCTATTATGCGCACCACAACCCCAATCCAACATTTGGGCAACAGTTTTACAAAATGAAGGGGTGTACATATCTTAGTGTCGCTTGAAATCTCTGCTTACTCTTTTCTCCATACAATGTTCTTGCCATGTTTCTAAAATATGACCATTCAACTGGGCAAGAGACAAATTACGGTAGTTAATATTTTTATCCTTCATATACTTTTCTACCGCATCAGGGATATGACCAAGAAACCTTCTAAGATAATGTTTGAGATAGGCAGGGTCATCAGCTTTTTCGGCAGAGATGAGCAAGTTCTGCATATAGTAGAAATAAGATTCGGCTTGTGAAAGATTACAGAGCCGTGCTGACATGAAAAGTGAGGCTAAATGATCAGATATGTCATGATCTTCAGGACCATAGAATTGCTTGCCTAGAGCTTGTAGAACTTGCTGGTTAGCATCTACTGCATTTAACATTTCATTCCTGGCATCTTGTGACAGCCAATGGCACCATTCATTTGCAAGACCTGAAAGGCCTGCAACTATCTGTCCTGCTAGCTGCTGGCTAGTCAAGGATGGATCTTGAGTTCGTTTGGACAGAGTCCAATGGTGCATCAAAGTGATAGCATCTCTAACTTCTTCTCTTGACTGAAATTTGATATTTAAAACGGGCTGGTCAGGCATCTGAGAGATGATGTTATTTATAGCATTAACACCAAAATAGGTATTAAGCTTTGGGCCTTGAGATGCTTGTGGCATTTCTATGTCGAACTCAGGTTGAGATTTATGTGAACCAGAAGATTCTGCAAATTCTTTTTTAATTGCCATCATGTTTAAATACTTGGGCTCTAGGGCAGGAGGAAAGGACTTGAAGTGTCTGATCCATTCCTGGACTTCTTTTATTTCTTCTTCATCACGCCCAAAATTGAAGTTAGGGTGGGTATCTTCTTCTTGAGCCTGAAACATGCCAAAATAATAACTTCGTTCTAGTCTTGGCTCAGTATCCTTTTTTCTGGGATAGCCTTTTGCTACTAGGGCAAAGGCTGAAGGGCTTAGACCTGGAACTCTCTTTTTCAAATCTTTTTTCTGGCCTATAAGTTCTTCTAACTTGGCCAGTCTCCTTTCTGTTTTATCTCCAACATTATCTACAGCTTGTTTGATCTCTTCAGTGTCTGCTAACAAATGATTTAGCAAATATAACCTGGTTTCTATCAAGGATATCTTATCTTTTTCTGCAAGAATACCATACCTTATATGGAGCAGATCTTGTGCCATATCATCTAGATTATCAGCAGTTAGTTTTTGTTGCATATTTCCCCAGTTTAACTGTTTGGCTTCGTCTGATACAGATTCATCTGGACCAGAAGACTTGTAAGGGAGAAATTCTTTTTTCATAGTTCCCTCAGATGAGAACTGTCTGAATGGAGTGTCAGGAAGATTTCTTCCTGGGACATAGGTTCTTCTTCCATTCGTAACTGCTTCAAAAGATGCATTTTGTCTTGGAAGGGTAAACATACCAAGACTCGACTTCTGCTTATAATGCTCAAGTTTCTGAAAAGTCTTTCTACAGGCTGGACAATCTCTGTGTTGTCCTCTGTGTTCAAAATCATAGAGGCCTGTATGTGATGGTTTGACAGATTGGATTTCTAGACTAGAGTCAGGCATAATTGTTCTGGGCCTTCTATAGGAAGAGGCAGGAAGACTTCTTTCAGAGGATGAAATTGATAAGATCTTATTAGAGGAGGAGCGAAAGAAGGAGTAGGGGTTGTCTCAGGGAGACGGAAGTAACTTGTTCTGCTGTTAAAGGTTAAGGGCCTGGAAACTTACATCTTTTATAGTTTCGACATCTCTTAACTCTTTATACTTAATTTCCCATTTTTGAGGATAGGAAATGCCAGTCCATTCAAACGTGACTGGTTGGTCTTGTTTTGACTTATCACTTTCCACCACGCTATGCAGGTGTGAACTCTGATGAACTTTCAAGCGTAAAGGAGGAAGAGTGTCATTACCAAATCTGACGCAGACAAGACTTTTTAACTGGATTATTTTGGAACCAGATTTCATGTCAAACCCCTGAGGAAGGATGTAAGCTTTTAATAAGTTGTAGATGTGAGGATCATCTAAGCTTACACTGTATTTTGGAAATATTGTCCCATGAGCGGGACCATCATGCAGTGGGGCAGTGAATCCCCCAATAATCGCATCGGCAAAATTAATATGATGGGTATCGACAACGACACATAAAGAAGACACAGGTAGGTATGGCCTAACAAGAGGACTAAGGCCTAATTTTATTGCACCAAGGTGTGCATACTTATATCCTGATTTAATCGCCCAATCAATTTGAGTTTTATCAAGGAGATTGATGTGAATGGGTTCTTCTGAATAAGTAAATGATATATCTACAGAAGATAATTTAATTTGGGTGGCAGAAATCTGTTGCCAAAGACTTAGTTTATAAACATCCTTAGGAAGGATTGTAGGAAGTTCCCAATTCTGAGATGGATTGGTGTCTTGGATATGTATATATGATGAGTCAGATGTAGAGCATTCTGTCGCGAAAGATGATCGTCTTTCGGCCAAAGATACTATTTCATTTTCGTCTTGCTGGAAATCTAGTATAGTGTGAGGGACAGTGTCCATAGATGGGTCCATTTTGGTAGAGGTTCTGGCTCACTCTGGTCTTGACTAACAGGGATTTACGGCGCCTAACTCCAACGGCTATTACCCTTCTCACAGACCACTTAAAACCTCTAAGACTTCACCTATTTCCTCAGCAAACCATTTTCACTTGCCTACTGGTACTATCTCGGCTAGATTGAACACAGAAAGATTTAAATGCATAAGATATCATGACAGATTAACTTACAATAAAGATTTGAATGCTTGAAATAAAATAGCTTGACTCAGACTGGTGGCTCTGATACCATATGCTCCCAACCGTTTACTATGATATAAGATTGTGAATTTCGTAATTCCATGAGACGTGTGTTTAGACCATGCATGCATGCGATACGGTGTCTGATAATGTTTACTGTATTGTAATACTATTTACAGTGTAAAATAGCAACCCATCCTGCCCGTCCCGTCCCGTCTAAAATATAAGAGAAATTGTATCCTGCACAATCCATTAATAAATACTAACGTGATAATTAAATAACAATACTTGGAGCTACTTCCTTATTTCAGTGCTGGTTGGTGTGGTATAACCTATGCTTCATACTCGTGGAGTCGTGGTTGTTTTCTTCCAAATTACATGCTAATTGTTGGATGAATTGTTGGATGCAATTATCTGCTTTCGACTGCTAAATAAAGTGTATTGGGTTGGTGGCACGATAGCCAGTGAATTTCAGATTCTTTTGGCTTCTATCTCGGCCATATTGTGGTAGATTTATCCAAATTCCAACATCTCTTGTAATTCCCTCAACGTGGAGATGCTTCTTCGATGGATTGGTGTGAAGATGTTTTATTTTGTAGTATAGCAATTTTTTTCCTAATTTGGTGGTGCCATTAACCTTTGAAAATAAATTGTTAAAAAGAAATACATACATGATATTTGTACAAAATATTCTAGATAAATAAATCAAAATAATGGAATTTAGAAACATGGCAGCTTGTTGAGCTCTTCAACTATTCATAGTATTCTATTTCTGATGGTAGCGACTCGCTGCCTTTAGCAACCCACCTTGTTGTTTATGAACGCAACATTACTTATCATTATTATCCCACCCTAACTTTATGATAATCATAAAAATACTTATGTGCATCTACCAACACTCAACATGTTGAGTAATTATTTCAATAATCTCCATGACAACAACATCTAAATTGTAATTATATAACATAATTTATAAAATACGTGAATAACATTATCAATGGCTTCGTGTAGCAACCAAAATTTAACCCATTAATGTAATGACAACAATTTAATATACATAATGCCGTGGTAAGACATCCACCAATACTTGTTAACAAGATTAACAATAAATTAAATTTATCCACCCGAAGGACCATCTAACTAAACATGCACATTTTTAACATAAAAGATTCCATTGTCCATTCATTAGTACCCTGCCTCATTTATCTCAATTTTAGAATCTCCTTTTTTTCCCAAGAAAATATTATACTTTATTCATGTATATGTAAAAGTGGTACATGGCTTACAAAAAGATAAGTCCAAAAAATTGTGGTTCACACAAACAACCAGATAGTCACCAAAATAGACAACAATGATCATGCATCATGTAGAATACAAATCAAAAGAGAGACCAGAGGAATGGGCCACATATAGCCAAAAACATCAGCACAGAACCATGACCATAGTGTCAGCAAAAAAAGGTGCGCTCAGAACCCTCATGGACCTGGGCGCCATCTACCCATCGCTCATAGAAGAAGAAGCCAACCAGTGCCGCATGACCAACTTTTGAAAGCTGATCAACAATTTGGTTGTATGACCTGTATATATGCTCAAAGGATATAACATGAAACTTGGAGATCAAAGAATGTGTCCTTTCCAACCAAGCCGAGAGGTGAAGGATATTGATTTCGCAAACATTCTTTTCCAAGTCTATAATAACCTTCGAGTCACCGAAGACAAGAATCTTGTCCACACCAATGCTGGAAGAGAATTGAAGTAGAATGCATAAAGATAAAAGCTCTCCCATAGAGTTGGAGCCGAATCCACCGCACATCCAAATATTATAGTAACAGTTTGGATTCAAGTATAACATGACTCCCACTGCAAAGGAGAGGGACCTTTGAACCCAGGAACCATCAAATAACCCCACGATTTTATCATAATTAATATTGAAAAATGGATGAACAGGATTTGGGAGATTTCCTCCAATATTGAAACCCCTTGGGAATTCCTTAAAAGTTTCCAATCCTTTAAAATAGACAAAGGTAACTGATGCAGACTAGCCTTTGAATATGAGACGGTTCCGAGATAACTAGATCTCCAATAAGATGAAATAGGGAAGAAAATTCCATTCTGGCATCAACTGAAACCATAAATGAAAACACTCGGGTAGAGAACAACCTTTCCATTTGGATGAGCAGTGTAAAGTCCGAATGGCCCAACTCCATACTTCTAATACAAATGGGCAGGTGACAAAGATATGGAGAGAAGCTTCCCTAGAAGTACCGCACAGAGAGCAGCGACCTGGGCCAACCACACCGTGCATGTGAAGATTATCCCAGGTGAGCAATCGGTTATCAAAGGCCAACCATTGGAATAATTTAATTCTTAGAGAAATATTCCAAGATCAAATGTCTGAATGCCACTAGTTAGGATTGAAAATAATCTCCTCTGTTATGAGCTGATAAGAAAGAGAAGTAGTCATAAAACCTGTATTAATGTTAAAAGTCCATTTCAGCTCATCTACATCATCATTGATAAAATGGATCCCATATGAATCCCCTTAATATATTGCGACCATTCCTCAGCCAGACTATCATAGAGCCCCATTTTTTTTGTAGAGATCCAATCATGTGTAGTGCCATTAATCGTTGGGGGGCACATGATATGATTCAATGAGAGGTAACCATTTTGGCGGAGGAAAAATAACAAGTTATCTGACAGTTTAAATGGATTAGGACCCCTGATAATAGGGTCTTCCCCTAGTCTAATGGAATGACCATTACCAGACATCCATGCTAACCAATATCCATAGATCTTAAAAGCACCAAGGAGACCATTCCAAATGTTAGAAGTCCCCTTTTGCCTCTTGGTGGAGCTTCTAATCCATTGCACGACTGTAAGCCTCCTAAAGTATTTTTCTTTTAAAAATTTCGTCCATAAGCTGTCACCAAAGATATCCATCCATAGGCATTTATCTCTTAAAGATAAGGAAAAGGAAAATATATTCTTTAGCCCTCAGTGTCCTTTTATCATTGGACTAGCAATGCATTCCCATTTTACCAAATGGTATCTCGATTGTACCTATGACCCATACCAGGGAAAAATAAAGATTTTTTTAATTATTGTATTAAGTGTTGATTTTGTAATTTTGCACAGGGATAGCCAATAAAATGCTAGGTTATCTAGTACAAATTTAGCTAGGATTAGTCATCCCCCAAGCGATAACCATCTCCAACATAGACGCTTGATTCTGGTGTCCAATATTTTCAACAGCCAGAGCTAATATCCGGAATGGTATTCATTAGGTTTGAAGAAGTATCCTAAATATTTTTTCCCTTTCAGAAGTGATAACACTATAACTTGGAACTGGTCACTGATATCGAATATCTCATCAGAATCAAGGTCGTGCTCCAATACTTTAGTTTTCGCTAGATTTATAGAGAGTCCTGAGGCATAACATAATATTTTAATCAATTCAGAATAGACAGACCATCCAACACTAGAAGCTGAACCAATAACCAATATATCATCCATGGACAATAGACGAGACACTGCCAGATTCTTGCCATATTTTATGCCTTTAACTGTTCCCATCACAACAACTTTTTTAATCATTCTATTGAGCCCTTCTATGACAATAATGAAGAGGCAAGGAGAGAGGGGGCAGCCCTGTCTCACACCCCTTTGAGCATTGAAAAAAATGGTAGGGATGCCATTTATCAGAACTTCGTAGGAAACCGATGAGATGTATCTCATGATACACTCCATTACTTTGTAGGGGAGTCCTATCTGTATGAGGATTAATTGAAGAAAACCCCACTGGACATAATGATATGCCTTGTTTAGATCTAGCTGCAGTGTAAATGCCTTCTGGATTCTTATCTTTATGCTATGAAAGACCTCTTGTGCCACCCCAATGGCTTCCATAATTTGTTTTTTTCCCAGAAACCCGAATTGTTCAGGGGATATACTTCTTGAAAGTATTGGTTTGAGTCAAATGGCCAAAATCTTAGATATAAATTTGTAAATAAAGACGAATAACGAGCTAGGTCGAACATCTCCTAGATCCACTGGGGTGGATTTTTTCAGGATCAAGGCTAAGAAAGTTGATTTTAAAGCACCAGAGATTAAGCCCCTTTTCCCTTATTCCTCTATAGCTTCTAAGAGATCCTGACCCATAAAGTCTAGGAAGACCACAAAAAGTTCCATGGTCCAACCGTTTGGCCCAGGAATTTTCAATATCGTCGATGCATAGATAACCTCTTTAATTTCTATCTTTGTAACAGGATGAAATAAATCATACCCCTCATCCACATTAAAAAATATAGGAAACTTCTTCACCACCATTAGTTGCTCCTGAATTGAAATGTCACTATCATTTTTATAAAAATATTCAAAGTGGGAAAAATCAAATCTTGCAGATCCTCCGTTTCACTATATTGAGATCCCCCATAGTCGTTTAGAGACGAAATAGTGTTAATATTTCTGCGATGTTTTGCAAACTTATGGAAGAATTTAGAATTTTTATCGCTGGCCTCCAACCATATTATGTGACTGGTTAGGCAGGCCTTTTCCTCGGATATTCGCAAGAGGCCTATCTGTTCCTTCTTCAACATAATAGGTTGGTCAGAATTTGATTGCTGGAAGATCTCATTTCCCGGCCTATCATTTATCCTTCCAATCTGAGCTTCAATCTAAATGAGAGCGTCATTAGCCAAACCCTTCTTCACCTTTTCCCAATTACCACCTCTTCCTTCAAACCTTTTAATTTATGAGTAAGTTACTCCATAGGAAGCATCTGATTTGAAATTTAGCATGATCCCAATCCAGGCTCTTTTAGCATATCAACAAATCCAGGCTCTTTGAGCCACCCGCGATTGAATTTGAAATGCCTTCTCATCTTATGAGCAATAGACGCGAGCAGGAAAATCACCGGGTAGTGGTTCGAGAATTTATTTGGATCCACCCATGTTCTATACACCTCCGGCATGTTGATTAGAGAATTACTGGAAAAGAATCTATCCAAGCATTTTGCTATACCTTCTTCACCCATCCGCCCATTCCGCCAAGTAGGGCATATTGGAAAGGGTTCTATTTCCACCATATCACCTTTATCGAAAAGATCTATGAAGAATGTAGCGAAAGGTTCTAATTTAGTTTCGAATCCCCAAATTTCTGACGCATACCATGCAAAGTTAAAGTCTCTTTCCAAGAGAAAATTTGGAAGTGAGAAGGTTCCATCTCTTTCCACTAAATCCGAGAAGAGTTCTTTGGAATGATAAGGACAATAAATATTTATCATATTGATTTCTTCCAAAAAAACCTTTAATTCTACCACCGAGGAGGATTCCTGTATACAGAAAGAATGCCTTAAGATAATCTTTAGTAGGATCCCAATCCACCAGCAGACCCCCCCGAGAGACTATTTGCATATGAGGAAACCACTTCCCAGTCCTTTCTGATGCTAAGGTAAAAAGAGTTATCTTTATCTCCACAAACCATAGATTTCTGAAGAAAGATAATGTCTGGTTTTACCCGGTCCAAAAAACGTTTGAGGGTCAGTTTCTTATGGATGCCCCCCAGAACCCTTATGTTAATTGATGCACATATCAGGGATTAACCCATGCTAGGGATTTAATGCCTCTAAGCGCCTTGGTATTAGGAATTGTTGGTATTGTGGATGGTATGTCAGAGGAGTTCAACAAGGGATCCGAACCTATCCATTTTTTTCCTTTCTGCGCACTACGTGTCTTTATCGAAGAGAAGTCATTGCTCAACCCCCCTTGAGAGCACCATTTGTTCCAACTGAATGACTGATAGGAATGCCTGTAGTCATCTGGACAGAAGCAGACTTATGAGGCTGTATCAATTTCTCAATCGGGATATGCAACCCTTTGCCGGATAGCCCCGAGAAAGTCTGTAAAGGGGTTTTTAGCATATAACCCCTGTAGGATGGGATCGATGGTAATGGAGCCGAGGGGCAAGAGGGAAACAATTATTTGGAAACAGGGGCTCCTCCACCTCAATAGGGCTAATACTAACCCGGGTATCCAACACCTAGAACCCTAGGTTTTATTTTATGATAGGGTTTTGGACATATTTTTGTGTTTCCTCCACTGAGCATGGGGTAAGCATGGGGTTGTCAAGGAATTTTGAACCCTAGTTGAATCTTTCCCATCCTGGTTTTATCATCTCCAAGTGGATTGACATTTGTTCCCTTCTAAAAGCAAGAATCCCCATAAGAGACAACTCCCCAAGAGAGTCACCCAACAATCCTAAACCCTTTATAAACTTTGTTTCACAATTATTTAAGGATGAAACAAAAGAAGGATTTAGGGTTTTAAGCTTACTTAGTATAGGCTGGTCCACCAACAGCAAGTCGACCCTAGGAGATGGATCCGAATCATCCATAGACGGAAGGATCTCAGTGACCGCATCAAAAGATACATCAAAAGACCAAGCTTCAATATCATCAAATTCACTATTGAAATCCGAACCTGAAGAAGAACAAGATCTACAAAGATGACCAGTTTTATTGCATTTAGAATAGAGAAATGGGATCCCCCATAATCCAGGAGAATCGAAAATGTCCGGCCTCACCAATCTATAATCAGTTTTTCAGAAAGGCCCTTAGGCATGTCAATTTCCACCATGATATGACCCACCTTAAGGTCACACCCAAAAAAATCTCCTCTTTTAGGTAGATAAAACGCCCGAGATGGTTTACCACAGCAACCAACACCTCTTTGTTTCAGAGGAAAAATGGGAGACCAGGAAACAGAACCCACAGGTGGCGCTTTTGCAGGCGCTCCAAGGCTAGGTCGAACCCATAGTGCCAGTGTTTTAACATAAGGATGCCATTGCCTTTTATCCATGTATCATTCAGAACAAATTTGGCATGTTCCTCCGTCCTGAACACGAACTCGAACCAACCATTCTGGAATACATATATAGAAGGATTGTACCCCAATATTGGAGACCAAAACTCCGAGGCCCATCCTTCCACCTTAAGATACTTTACCTCCAAGTTACGCATCACTTAATTTTTTTTTTAATATTTTAGTTGGTCCAAACTTGTCAGTTGTCTTCTTAATTATATTTAAGATGTGACTTGGTCAAATATCATCGCTCTCCAAAAATTTCATATATATATATATTACAATTACAAATACAAAGGAGTTTACATCATGCATAAAGTTATGAAATATCTGCTTCAATTTTTTTTATGGAAATCTCTGCATCTACATGCATATTCACTCTCATTCGTGTTTGTTTGTATGTGAATATCCTTTCCAAGAAAATCGAATGCATAATACTCTCCCAACTACTAGATTGTTCATTCATTTCCAGCCAGATCCTTCGTTCATTCAAACATGTGGAAGTTGTGCAATTATGAGGCTCAGTTCTCCATAGCGTAACAAGTTAAACTTATTATAATTGATGGTGGGAGATTTGATCCAGCGTGGATGGAGTCGAGTGGTTTCTCACGAAGGTACATGCTATACCTTTCTAGTATTTCCCTTAGCACACTATGCACAGATTTCGTAATGTTTTGTTGGATGGATATGGCATAACTACAAGGAAAATCAAGAAAATCCAATGCGTTATTGTGAGATACATGCAAGCTACTTTCCTTTTTCCATTTCAAGAAAGTGTTTGACAATTTGAGTAGTGACAGTAGTTCATGATCATACTCCACAATAAAAATATTGCAGGTATCTTATATCATTATATCATTGTAAATATGTTATATGAAATTCTTTAATGGTCAGTCAAAGTTTCCACCAAACCTCAATGCCTTGCAGTTCTCGAGGAAATAGGTGAGTGAAGAACTCAGCAACTTAATACCAATTAGCTATTAAAACCTGCATTTGGTTTCCCATTACTCTGCCATCATCCACTTTTAAACCATGTTCATGAGTTGACAAAATATTTTCGAGAGATTATATTCTCATACAACATAATTATCAATTAGGATTACATATACCTTCATGTATTACTATAATCTTCCTTTTTTAAGGGTTGAATTGGCCATGAAAATCCATCGGCATAGTCATGGGGTATTTGTAAAATGTAGTTAACGTACAAAGATTTGCTACAATCCAATTACATGCAATAATCTGGGTTCTCCCAATCACACAATGCATATTTAGAGATTGGATCATCGCCCATAGACATATTTTAAATTCCCACAGCAAAATAAATGTACAAAAGCTTAGGAGATCAAACCATTGATATATTGGCATTTTATTTATTTGACAACATCCTTGAGGATCATGATTTTGAGATCAATATTCAACCTCTTGTAGGCCATTTAATGCAGCAACAACAGGCTTCATGCTTGAGATCCAACTGGCATGAAGCTTGCTCCCGCCACATTAAATGGCCCGCAGCAAGCTGAATATTGCCGGCATTCACTAATTATATACCCATGTCAATACCTAATCATCAAACGATGTCTCCAAGGTTAAATTATAATCATTGTCAAATTATAATCATTGTCAAATTGATAATTGGTAGCATTTTACTGTATGATCCATGGATTGAATCGATTAAAAAAGGGAAATTCTTGTACCATTCATTACATTAACATTCTGCAACAGAAGAATGATGGATCGACCTTACGCCATTCAAACTTTGTACATGGGATAAGCACAGTGAAGTCACAGTGACCAAGATCCAGGGTTATATATATATCCAGGAGACTTTTAAACCCTGAAAGGTACAACTTCCCAATTCACTAATCGTAGGGACCGTAGTTCATTCCTCTTAAAAGACAATATTTAACTAAATGGAATTCATGTCACGCATACAATGATAAAAACAGTTCCTAAGAATTAATTCCACCGAATTAATTATTAGGAATCCATTCAACAAATCTACCTAATGGCAAGAATTCTACTCTCTATTGACTATAAACTTATAACGGGGTAAAATCAACTGGTCTATATAATGCATATTTATCATATATAATTTCTTGACTACATGTATGTAGGTTGGTATGTACATATGGGATATTGGTACTATGCCTTAATGGTTAAACATTGGATCTACTTCGATATCAGATTTTCTACACTTCAGTTTGCAATTCTTCATTTAAAACATAGATCTAATAATTGCACTTATGAGGAAATGTTTGGAGCTGTTCTTGGAGGTCAAACACACACTATCAAGTTTAGTTGAGCATTTAAGAGCCATGAAGGCCAAGTGTTTGAACTTTTCTCTGATAACAAATGTAGGGACCCCTGGGGTCCTTGATAAACTTACTAACAACATGAATTTATTAATAATCATAAATATCCATTTTCTGCAACATTTTTTTTCCAATACCGAAAGCATATTTCTACAATACATATCATATGTCCACACATCCAGCAATGTACAACAACATAGTAATAATTAACCAAACAAAATGAAATAAAAGATGCATGAAACATCAATGTCCTGATCCAATATCATGTAAAGTTCTCTAAGCTTGAAGTAATGCCTAAGATCTGCTACAAGCTCCTTTGTTAATTTTTCAATCACTATAGGTCCATCGAAATTCACCCTACCATACCTATTGGGTACTCTTCTTCCCTTGGCACCCTCGAGCCGCAATAAGGCTTACGAATCGGAAGCTAGGATGAACTTCAATACATAGACTAATGCTACAAGGCTACCAACCTCACTTGTATGGAAATGAACCACACCCTCCAACATGCACCTCAAAAGTACAACAAAGCCACTGTAGTCCAACACTAAGGTGAAAGAGATGAGAGCCTTATGCCCTCTCCATCTCTTTATAGATTTTCGAAAACCCTTCATGCATCCATGCATTCATTTTTGAATTATTTTAATCTCTTTTATTTTCTTATTCACCTTCCTAGTTTCAACTCTCTTTGCTTTTCTAATTGTTTTGTTCTTATCTAAGATTCACTTTAGATTAATTTCCATGATTTCCTCATTTAAGGATTTATTTTCTATTTTTAGCTTTCAATTGTCATTTTGCTCACTTTTCATTATTCACAATTTCATAATTAAAATTAATTAATTTGAGATTTCATAAAAATTAACTAAAATTCATTTCTAAATCTTTTTAAAAATACTCTTATTCCCCCCCATTAATTATTTAATTTAATGGTTGTTTTTGTTTTAACTTCCGTGTTCTTGTCGTGACATGGATATCAAGGGTGCCATGCTCCGTCAATGCCCTTTAGATACTCCCCCTAGGTGTAGAGTTGGTACAACAACTGGGACGTTGTTAACTTAGTTCAGTCAAACCTGTTGACTGAATGGTGGTTTCTAGAGAATAAGGTAATGTCCTTATTGTATGCCCCCTTTAAGATGCCTCATGAGTGACCGAATATGTGGCCTATCATAAATGACAATATGAATTTGATGAAAAATATCCTTTCTCGGTCTTTCCCAACTCGTCATGTGAAAAATAATAGACATACACCATGTTCCTGTTCATCTATATTACTTGATTTGGAC
>LPNX010984160.1:131753-245856 GCA_001517045.1 Pseudotsuga menziesii | reverse complement strand
GCATTTCATAATATAATATTATTCATAAATAGTCAATCATCATTGAAACAATATCATATAAACATTCGATCACCATCAACATATTTTCACATTTTATATACTTTTGATCACTTGTCGATGATACATGACTCAGTCTTGAGTCCATGTGGTATTGATACCATCATTGCATCACATGTACTTGTCTTTCCTGTCACACTTGACGACCCATTAGAGTAAATGTATCCATCACATAATCATATGCATTTCATAATATAATATTATTCATAAATAGTCAATCATCATTGAAACAATATCATATAAACATTCGATCACCATCAACATATTTTCACATTTTATATACTTTTGATCACTATCGAAATCATTCCTATTTATCAAAAACTTTCGATCACTATTGAAATCACATCAAATCATATAAACTTTCGATCACTATCAAAATTATATAAAAAATCACATAAATTTATCATCATCGAAATCGAATAAAAAATTTCCAAACAATTGTCTCTAATAATCCAATACCAATTCCATGCATGGTCGAGTCATTTGAAATGAATTCCTTCAAATAATAACATGACACAAAAATATAGGACTGAATCCACACATATCTGTGTCATTCTAAACTGAGTTCCCTCAAATAATAGTGTCACTATTAATGCCTAAAGACAATGACAAAATGGGACACTACAATAGTGGAAAAACTAATTTGTCTATATATTGACATTCAATATTTTAATATGGAAAATTAATAATTAAAGTTTGTTGCATTGCTATGATTTCAATGTTCTTTCTTAGTATTGTTAGGAGTGTTATTTCTTACTATTGTTAAGATGCATTTTTTATAGGGAGGGACATCTACGATTTATTGATCTATGTATTTAGATGGAGATTTTTATTATGATTTAACATATATCTATTTGAAATTTGTGCATTGGGAAATACAATATTATCTAATAGTATTTTTCAAAAACATTGATTTCAATTATATTCCATTTTGTATGATATCATTTATTTTTATTTTTTTTTGTAAATAAAAGCATTATATTACATCAGATGGAGACCATTACAAAGCAGAGATACAAAGCTGGTCTAATAGTCCTCTGGCAAGGTGAGGCCCCACACAGAGATGGACACGCGCCATAGAGGCCAAAAACTAAAAACAAACTGAGACTGTGACTAGCAATGGGCATGCAGGCCCATTCCTTCCAAAGCATAGATGAAAAAAACCTGAGCCAGGATAGACAGACACAAAAACCTGGGTTGTAGGAGAAGACCTATTACAGACAAAACAAACATTGGAGAAAACTTAAAGGACTTGACAGGCCAAATTACCGAGCTTCGAAATAGACAGTGAACCCAGACAATCACTCCTTCTTCTGAAAGGCCGAGGGCAAACATGACATGAATGGATGAGCCAGAACTAGAGTCACCCCAGGGGGGTCTTGAACCAGTGGAGAGGGAGATAAGATCCTTCGTTGCTTCTTACCACACTCGCCACAACTATCCCTCGGGAAAGCCACCTCATCATCACCTTTTCCCCCAGCGTAGAAGGAGACACTCAGTCTGGAAGCTATAACATCAACCTTCTGGTGGATGAGGTGACATTCTCCATTATGATGTTTCCACTCCCTCACCAGTTCCTCATCACCCGCCATATTTGCTTCCCGCTCTATGTAAGAATGGCCAACTAGCTTCATGTTCACCCAGTACTGCATGAGGAGGCGGTCATAAGCAGCAACACGCCCCGCAGTGGAGCCAAGATCCAAGATCCAGTTTGCCACTTCCTGATGGAGATCTTCCCTGGGCATTTTTTTCACGGTATTCCATAGATCCTCGACCTTACCCTCCACTTCCCACCGGATGTTCAAGGGAATGTTATCCTTGAAAAATTCGGCCTCCTCTTGGGCCTAAAGTTGCACTCTCGTAGCCTTACGGGACAGTCTTGCAGCACCCTGCTCGGATGAGGAATCACCATGGGCTTTGCCCCTAACCAAATGACTATGCAGGGCCATTTCCAAAAGAAAATAATTATGAGAAAGGGCACGAGGACAAGGGAAAACAGAGAGCCGCACCCAGACCAGACCAAAGGGCCACGGAAGAAACCAGAGGATCCGAAAGGCAAGGAGCAAGATTGAGTGATGAAAATGGTTCGACCAATGGGACGAAGAATAAGAAGGAAGAGGAAAAATAATTACCCCATATGGATCATACCAGGATGACGTCATTGATCTGGAGCAGACCACCTCCCTCGTACCTTTCACCATGGCGAAAGCTCTAACTAAAAGGATAGCCCTGTCAATTCGGCCATCCCTCCTCACCATGTCCATCTTTTCATTTGTGTTTCCAATGAGAAAAATAATGGCCAAGGACAACCACCTCTGCCATCAATCAATTGGCTTATTAAAACGCTCCGGCATCGTGGTGCTGGCCTGTCACGGCGTGCTCGCACCGTCTGTCACCTATATCCACCGCATCGTTCAGGCGTGTCAACTGCGTACCACCCACGAGATCCTGCGTCACCAACTGTTTGCAATTATGAGCCCATTCGTTAGCATCAAAGGACTCAAGCGGGCCCCATTGATATGCCAGCTCCCCCTTGACCCCCACTTTCGCAAGAAGGCCCGCCACTTTGTTGGCGTCGCATCTTAAGTGACAGAACGAGACCGCGGGATGGGCATGGATCAGGCCACGAAGCTCATCCAAGCGGCTGGCTAACCTCCAGCTGGTGGACACTTGGCCACTGACTTAGCCATTCGCTAACCGACATGCCATATGGACCATGATACTGGAGTCGCCCTCAATTATCGCTGGGAAGCTGTTGCTGTGCACCACGCAGTGCAAACATTGGAGCATCCCTTTGAGTTCAACATAGTTGTTGTTGTCTCGGCCTATGGATCCCAAAAAGATGAAAATAACCTTGCCTTGCGAGTCTCTACATAGGCCGCTGAATCCGGTAGCACCAGGTTTCCCCCTGGAGGCCCCATCGAAGTTAAGCTTGAAGACCAGGGGAGGGGGGAGAGACCAAGACTTTGGGATGGATGGCTGAAGGATCCTGTCATGCTTGCAGAGCCCATCCAATTGGGGTTTGTCCAGACCCCAAAATTTTCCAACATGAATCTCATCTGCAGGTATGAGCTTATCTTCATTGTGCCATTGCATGCTTTTGATGGAGGAGAGAAGGTTTTCCCGCACCATTTGCCAGACCTTATCGAGGCTGGAGCGTTTGTCCTGGAAGATTCAAACATTCCTTTCCTTCCAAATGCACCACATGATCATACCAGGTAAGGCATTCTAGATGGTCCTGATAATTCTATTTTTGAATGTTTTTTGGTTCCATTCCACCAAAGTTCTCGTCGGCTAGGATCTTTTCCTGTAACTTTTCTGGAAACCAATTGCCCCTTTATTCCAAATGGATGCAGCAAAAGGGCAGCTATCTAGGAGATGGTTTGTGGTTTCCTCCGCTTGAGAGCATAAGCAACATTGAGAAGGTCCCTGGATACCACGCTTCCAGAGGTTTTCACTGGTGAGAATGCGACCTTTAACAATCAGCCAGGCAAAGGTGGTGACCTTGGGCCATAAGTTTAGAGTCCATATCTTCTTCCATGTTTCCCCATCCTCGGCACGACTCCCGATTTGAATGTTGTACGCCTCCTTAATGTTAAACATTCCTTTTTCCAAATATCCCCATCTCAGCATGTCTGGACCGTACATGGGTTTGATGCTCCGCCTGTGCATTTCCTCTTGGAAAGTCTCCCAGTCTTCCTCCTCAATTTGGTCAGGTTTGTTAGTGAAAATCCAGCACCACTGCTCATTAAAGATTTGATATTTCCAGAAGTGCTGAACAAGAGAGCGACCCTCCACCCTAGCCCATTCCTGAATTGGAGCCCACTGTGGGTTGTCACTCAGCCGGGGGAGTTGATTCCAAGAGTCCTCCCAGACCTGCGCATTCCTTCCATCACGTATTTCCCAAAATCTATGCTTTTGAACCTATTGTCTTCCACCTTTGGCCTTCATCCATATAGGGGATCCCTGATGCTCTTTGTTGAAAAGAATTAGCTGATATGGGGGCCTGTCATGGCTGTATTTAGAGTGCCACAGTCGAGCCCAAGGTTCAATAGTATGGGAGACCCATCTCCACCAAAATGTTTCCCCTTGGACTTCGTCCATGATTTCTAGGTCTCTCAAACCCAACCCCCCCTTCAAATTTGGTTGGCATATGCTATCCCAGCTTACCAGGGTGAATTTGGCTTTATCCTCTCTACCTCCCCACAGGAAAATGCGCTAGATGCGTCGAACCTTGCGGAGAATGGACTTCGGAGCTGAGAGGATAGAAAACAGGTATATAGGCATCGCTTGTAAGACAGATTTAATCAAGACCAACCTGCTGGGTAAGTTTAGAGGTCTGAGGGTCCAGTTAGTGAGTTTCTGTTTCATTCTGCCAAGGAGTTCCAGCCAGGATGTACTCTTCAATTTGCGCGGGCTCAGAGGGACGCCTAAGTATTTTGAAGGGAAAGAACCTTTCGAGAAACCTAGGATATGGAAAATGTTCCTTTGAGAGGCAGGAGCGGTATTGAGGAAAAAGACTTGGGATTTGGATTGATTAATAGCAAGACCAGAGGCTTTGGCAAAGAGATTCAGACAATATTTAAAGCTTCTCGCTTCTTGGACTGAAGGGTGCCCCATGAGCATAGTATCATCTACAAACTATTAATGGGTCAGAGCATCCATGGAATCCATGAGATGAATGCCCCGAAGCTCGCCACGATCCGCCTTGGACTGTAGGAGATGGCTCAGACCCTTGGCCATTAAGATAAAGAGGAAAGGGGAGAGGGGATCCCCCTGTCTGAGGCCCCTGGATGATTGAAAGGGAATATTCAGGGTTCCCTTCAGGAGAATGCTGAAGAAAGGGTGGAGATGAGCACCATGACCCATTCCACCCAGTCCTGGCAGAACCCATAGGATGCCATCATTCTACGGATGAATTTCCAACTTAGTTTATCGTAGGCCTTAGAAATATCCAGTTTGATCAGCATACCTAGAAGTCTCGAGCTTTGCAAGGAATGCAGGACTTTCTGAACTAGGATAACCCCATCCAGGGTTTGGCACCCTTCAAAAAAATCAGATTGCTCCAGGGAGATCAGAGAGGGGAGAAGAGTTTTCAAACGATTGGCAATGACTTTGGAAATGATCTTGTAGACCACATTGCATAGAGCTATAGGCCTGAACTTGTCTGGGTGATCTGCTCCCATTTCCTCAGGAATGAGAGAAAGGAACGTTGCATTGAAAGATTTTAGCACCCCTTTTTTTCCTCGACTCCTCCACAATTTCCACAACCTCTTCCTTAACCATATCCCAGAAATAGTGGAAGAAGTTGGAGGTAAACCCATCTGGACTAGGGGATTTTCCCAGGGCCATCTGATTGACTACCTCTTCAACTTCTTGTAGAGTTACCGGTTTTACGAGAAACTCATTATCTTCCCTAGTGACCGAGGGAGGGATTAGGTGTGTGATTTGAGCAATGTCTCTTTCCCTGTCATGAAGATCTTCATTGAGGATCTCCGCAAAATGGTGGTTGAGTTCCTCTTCGATCTCTTGGCACGTTTCTATTCGGCCCTCCTCCATCTTTTCAAGTTTTAGAATCCTCGAGGAGTGTCTATTCTGAATGACCGAATTATGGAAGAACTTGGTGTTTTTTTCCCCATCATGCAGCCATTTGACCTTAGATTTTTGTTTCCAGTATATGCCTTCATGTCTTTCCCTTTCCTCTAGCTGCCCCCATAAGTCCTTCTCTTTCTTCTACATGTCCTCGTCCCATCCATCTGTCATTCCTCTCTGACTGAGTTGATCAAGTTCAAAGATCAATCTTTTCTTGTCCTCAAAGATGTTGCCAAACTCCTCCTTGTTCCAGGTACGGATTCTGGATTTTACAATTTTGAGTTTCTGTTGGAAGCAGTACATGGCTGTGCCTGAGGGGGGGACCAACTCCTTCCACCACTGCTGCACAAGATATTTGAAGTCCTTATGCTCCATCTAGAATTGTTCAAATCGGAAAGGTTTCCTCAGAGTGGAGCATGACCAATCCCAGCGGAGGTAGATGGGCCAGTGGTCAGAGCCTGCCACTGGGAGCACCTCAGTCATGATTTCTCCCATATCATGGAGAATGAGCTCTAAGACCAAAAACCTATATGAGCGAGATGCGACTAGGTGTTTGCCCCCTGCTTATTGTTCCATGTATACCAGCCATTACTAGTTTCCATATCCACGAATGAGCTTCAAGCTTGGAAGGCCCCAAAAGCCTCTTGGAATCTGTCCAAAGTTCTTCGGCCTCCCTTTTTCTCCCCAAGGTTGGCGATGAGGCTAAAATCCCCTCCCAACACCCATCGAGCTCCCTCTGCTTGGTTGTTGGACCAATCTAAGAAGTCAATGAAGGTCTTGTTTTCAAGGAAGCTGCTAGGGCCATAAATGTTCACCAAAGTACCCTTTGCCCCTGACACAAGGTGGTGGAAATCTGCCAAGAGGGAAAACTTATTATCTCTCCAGTTCGAGATCTCAACCACCTGCAGGAGCTAGAGGATTGATATACCCCCTGATTTCCCAGCATCATCCAGGGCCATCACCTGGCTTCCTTTCCAGATCTTACTTCTGATTTTATCCAAGCCTTCAGAACTGCATTTCGTTTCCTGGAGAAAGAGGATATCAGGGTTTCCCTGCTTAATTTTCTGGTTGAGAGTCCTCCACTTCCTGGGGTTGACACAACCCCGTATATTCCATGAGATTAACTTCATTGGGAAACTTTGGAAACTTCAAAAAAGGCCGCCCTGATCGTAGGGTATTGGCCTGATTCTATGAGTTTAACACCTATTTCTGCAATGCGCTGCTTGTTTGATTTCCTTCCTCTGCATTGTTCCTCCTCTAGAGGTTTCTGCTTATGCCCTGTTAGGGGATCTGGGTCAATCCCCAGGTTCGGGTGAGCCCCAGCCTTGATAATAGCCTCTTGGAGGAGCTCGATTTTCCATCTGGGCACATAACCCTTCCCCTTCTTTCCACATTCTGCTTCGACTGCATCAAGATCTAATTCTCCTAGTTCCATTTCTTCATCCTCGGATTCCTCCACTATCTCCATCTATTGGGTTTCCATCTCGTCCGGGGCGCTGGTATCCTTGGTGGGTTGAGCAACACTCTCTTTTTCCTTGGGTGAGCCTTCCTCGACCGAGTCCCCAAGGACCTCGAAAGCATTCCTAGATTGGGTCTCCCGCGTCTTCGTGTCTTTTTTGTCTTTTGACATCCCACTGGCCTTGCTTCTTTTTTGGTTCTTGACCTGGGTGAAGCCATCAGGCATAGTCCCATTTTTCTCCGAGCTAGGGTCAGTTGGGACGAGATTTGCAACCATCTGTGGACAGTTTCATCCTAAGTGATCGTACTCATGACATTGCCTACATCTAACGGGGATCTGCTCATAGTCAATGGGTTGGATCCATTCTTCATCCTCCCAACTTAGGTTTATAGCTTCTAGCAGCTCCTTGGAGAGATCCAGGTAAACACAAATCCTGGCATAGGAGGTATACCTCTGGGCCTTCATTTGCTCAGACACCTTAATAAACTTTCCTAGGGTATTTCCAATGTCCCACAGAGTTTCCAGATCCCAGTATTCCCCTGGGAGGGAGAAGAGGTGGATCCAGACTGGGGCCACAGTCATATCCTCTGTTTTAAGATTGAATCTTTCGTTCCATGGACAGAGGTAAAGACCAGTGGAAAAAAAGAAGTAAGGGCCTCCTTCCAAGATCTGATCTCGGTCCTCCTGGTTGAAGAAAATAATCGTGAAGAAACCCTTATAGCCGAGTTGTAGTTCAAAATGACCTTTAGGGTTCCAAACGCTGCTAATCCATTTGACTAGATCCTTTTCCTTGGGCCATATCCCCACGGACATACAAATCAGAGCCTTTTCCTTCCAGAGCTCGATCGTGCCCCTTACCTTCTCGGATTGAACATGAACTGTGGGAATGGTGGGGGCTTTCAGCAGACAGCCCCCAACTCTAGGCTTACGGCCGACGGATGAGCTCTCTTGATGTTCCTTTGCAGTAGGTCCCTCTCCATTGAGCTCACCGGGCCTTGAAGAGCCCGACTCCATCCAGGATTCTCCTGGGGAGGCCAAGACGTCCAGAGAGCCTGCCAGCTTTTGCGAACAAGAGGCCCCAGTGGCCAGGTTGCATTGGATGGCCACTTAGCATAAAATTCCTGCAAACCCTATCCCTGCATGAGCGGAGGATGGCCCAAATACGTTGATCGAAAAACCCAATTTCATAATGCTTCTCTTGAACTTTAAAGTATGATATCATTTAGTTAATATACATGTAACTCATCATTAAATTTCATAGAAGAAAATCTTACAATGATGTATATAAAGAAATTTCTATTGAATCTTTCTTTAGGTTTGACAATCCACAAGTCACAAGGATTAACACTCAAAAACACAACTATAAATATTGGAAATAAAGAGAGACATGGTCTCATATTTACAACAATTTCTCAAATTAAGGCAAAAATGTTTTAGAACCCAACTTTATTTAAAATATGGTTGATATGAGGTGGTAAAGGGGTAGGGGTGGCTTAAATAAAAGAAGAAGAAGACATATTTATATTGATCGCTCTGTAATATATATGCAATTTATCATTGAATTCCATTGCATTCTTTCATATGTATTATCATTGAACATGATGATTCATTTATTACAATTCACCATATATATATATATATATAATTTTGGATGAGATGATTTCAATGTGGTAACATTGGTCTTTAAACTACACTATTTTGATGTATCCACTGTGAATGGAACCGACTTAAGTCCATTTTAACTTTAGCTCTATCAACCATTGAGAGAGATCAAATCCCTTAAGGTGTAAACATGTTGTAACGTTCGTGACCCCAAATCACACTATAGTGGTTGAATACATCACCTAGACATCACGGGGAAGTTTGGATATAGATAATGAACAGTGGAATAAGGTTATCCAAGTCTAGACTAGCATAATGAGCAAATAACAAAAACATTCAGTTTCTTTAGATGAAATGCACACAAACATACGTAGCTCATTTCCAAATCACATGTTATGCAAGCATGAAATACAACCAGATATGAGCAAGTTACTAGCATGAAGAAAAACATCAATTAATAGATCTGTTCAACCATATGAGCATCAACAAAATCTGATTTGCAAGCTACCATATCAATGAAATATTTAGATCTACATGCTACCACTCACAACTATATTAATAACGTTAAAAAGTAAGTCTATTGAAAACTATCTACAACCATATGCACAACAAGTAAATTGACATAAAGGCCACATCTACATCCTTATAAACAATAATAACATCAGGTCTCATGGCTTCCACTTGTAGCCATGCGAACCATAAAAAAATTGGGTCCATAAGAAAATATGCAACTTGAGATGTAATAATAAACATATAATAGAATACTCATCATTGACTACCATCCATATCTATATCAACATATACGAATTCATGTATGAGAGGTGCCATATTCATCCATATAAACTGCATAAACATTTAATCTACAACCTATCAGTTATAGCCATACAAACAAATAAAGATACCATATCCAAAAGCACATATATAGTTGTGATTTTTTAGTAAATAAACACATAATAAAATATTGATTGGATTAAGGGGAAACTAGCTTCAATGGGTCGAATTTACACCCAACCATAAAAGAAGTCAAGTCAAGTCATACTTGAACAGGTCAGCCCCGAGATGCGACCATTGATCCACAAGAAAAGATACTCTCAGCCAATAAACATGCTGTCTTCTTTTTTAGCAATATTGCCACACAAACATGACTATATCTCAACCATACGAAAAGATTTTTCAATGAAACAAAAGGTATCCCTTATTGAGAACATCACTCCAAACACAATGGAATAGGTATCATAACCCATAAATTCTTAGAAGTAGGCAAACCATGATAGGAAATTGTGCCCTTCTCACCACCATGAGGAAAAAAACCCGCTACAATAAAACAACTATATCTTGGCCATTCATAAATATTTTTCAATGAAACAAAAAGTATACTTATTAGAAACATCACTTCATATGCAATGTAATAGGTCTAAGAATCTCAAAATTCCCAGGATAACCATAACATATAGTTGCACCCTTCTTGTCTTTACTCAATAAAATATAATACATTTACATCACAAGAAACTTAGGCCGCACAACCTGAGAAAGCACAATAAATTTCCATCACAAGAAACTAAGGTCACACAACATGAGAAATAAAAATACATTTCCATCATAGAAAACTCAGGCCACACAACCTGATAAAGCACAATAAAATCTATCTAGAAAATATGATAGATCAGGTATCAAAATCTATCGAGGAAACACTCTAGCATATAACAGTCTTCATACCTCATTACAAGGAATTAAATCTCTAAAATCTATCCAGGAAACACTCTAGCATAGATAGGTCTCCAAAATATATCTAGGGAACACTCTGGCAAAGAATAATACTCCAATGAAAACTAGCCATGCAACACTCTAGCATAGACCAATACTCTCCTTCACTGGAGATGTAATAAGAGAAAAGAAAGAAAAATCTTCGATGAGCCAATTTGAATTCTCTTATAGCCATTCAAATCCCTGGGTAGAAACTAACTTAGGTTAATTGGAGAGTAACCACACTATTTATTGGAAGCTTCTCCAACTTCCCCTATGACCATTCAAATTCTCATGAGAGAAAATCAAATTCTAGAGAGAGACTCCAAATCTTCTAGAGACTCCAAACTTTCCAAGCCAACTTGAATTCAAGTGGGCCCCACTGAATAATGGTGGGAAACTCTAATTAGGTGGAGAGGAAGTTAAAAAAGAAAAGGATTCCTTCCCATAATAGAAAATGAGTGCTTACAAAAAGAGTTACACAACTGTCGAGGTATCAAGGCTAAAAATAACCAATGAGGGCACACTTGTGCAAGTGGGGGTTAAAAAACCAAGTGTAATCCTTCATAAAGGAGTTACAAAACCACCAAAGGGGCCCATTCATAAGTAATTCCTACTAAATCACGAATTATGATAATTAGTACGAACATAAACTAAAATAATGAAAAATAGGAAACAAATAGTGTTTTGAGGGAGAGCCACAACTCCGAGTCCCCAACTCCCCATCACACATGGAGTCCATGACCTCCCCATCCACATTATTTGTCCATGTTGAGATAATTTTTTAATTAAAATAAAATAATAACAAAACAACAACAACAACAACAACAACAACAACAATAATTTCCATAGTCCATAGTCCAAGCACCTAGTTCCACATAACAACACAATAATAATCACAACATATTTCCAGGGGATTAACGTGTTAGGGTTATTACATCTCCCACCCCCTTAAATAATGCATCATCCTCGATACATACTTATTACATACATGTCACAATATACCAAAATTTCAAATAGATGAGGGTATGCTTACCTCATAACATATTCCATCTCCATATAGCATCAATATGGTTGTAATGGGTCCATTGGACCATTACCTTCCCGATCTCTCAAATCTGAAGCACCTTGGATGTTTTCCGAATATGCAGGCTGGTTGTACCGGAAAATCCCCTTTGGGTTCCACCTAGATCACATTCCAATCAACGACATGATTAGGAGTAGAAATATAATTTTTCGAGAAAGATACATGAAAGAAATTGTGTACTGTTATGCATGCAGGTAAAGCAAGATCATATGCAACTGGTCATATCCTAGCTAGGATCTCAAAAGGGACACAATATATAGCAGCTAATTTGGAACAGTTCTCCACGTTCAAGGAGCTATTTTTGGGTCTGAATTTCAAAAAGTCGTGATCTCTGACATTAAATTGTCTTTCTCTCCTATTCTTATTTTCATAGATTTTCTATCTATCTTGATATGCTTTCAAATTCTTCTTGATATTAATCATCTAATCTTCCATATCCTTCTTAAGTTCTAGTCCAAAAATCATTCCATGTGTTGGATTGTACCAAATGATAGGATTATTTCACTTCCTCCCATACAATGCCTCAAAAGGACTCATATTTAGAGAGGCATGATATCCATTATTATAAGAAAACTCTTCTAAGTTGAAGTAATCCTCCTACATGGACGGTGGATCCATCACATACATTCTCAACCTATCCTTGATCACTTGACTTACTCTTTCTATTTGATCATTTGTCTTAAGATGGAAAATTGTACTCATGTTCAAATATCTAATAATACCCTCAAAAAGGTCTTTCCAAATGTTACCAATAAACTTTGAATCTCTATCTAACACTATAGTTTTTGTAACTCCATGAAATCTAGCAACTTCTTTCATACTGATGTCTTTTATATTATCTATTGTATGAGTTTCCTTTATTCGAATAACTTGAGTTTATTTAGTTAACTTCTCTACCACCACCATGATGGCATAATGTTGTGATCTTTTCTTAGGAAACTTTGTGATGAAATCAATAGTGACCAGATCCCACTTCCATTTTGGTATAGGAAATGGTTGTAACAATCCGACTAGATGTTTATGCTCCACTTTAAATTTTTTCTACTCCATGAATTTAGTTATGTACTCTACAACATCGTTCTTCATGCTTGGATATTAATACTGCTTCCTTACAACTGCTACAACTTTGTAATATCCTAATAGTCCATCATAAGCACATTGTGCATCTCTTTCGGAACCACATTCCTCAAATATCTCGAGTTTAGCACATAAAATTTGTCCTTGTACAAGAGAATACCATTCTCTTCGAACCTGTATTGTTCAAAATTTGGAGACACATTATGCTACCACAACCCATCTCTTACCTACTGGTAATTCTCATAAGAGAATTAGTTTCAATGATATTTCAAATCAAATATACAAATACTAAGGGTTGTTGCATGCATCAGATGTATATTCCTACTAAGTGCATCATCTACCTTGTTCTCTTTACCTTTGATGTGCTTGATATCAAAGTCATATTCCCAAACCAACTCCATCCACCTTCTCTTTCTAGAATTTAGAGTAGCCTGCTCGAACAAATACTTTAGTCCATCATGATTCACTCTTAAATCAAATTTATTACCCATCAAGTAATGTCTCCACATCTTTAAGGCATGAATTATGGATGCAAGTTCTAGATCATGGGTGACATAGTTCTACTCATGTTACTTAAAATTTATGGATTCATAAATGATCACATGTCCATCCTACATTAACACTCTACCACTTCACTTATTACATGCATCTATGCACACAACACAATTTCCATCACGATCTGCAATATTGTAATGTCCCTTCTTGGAATTTTGGAGAAAAATACAATTTGAGCATATTTGAGCTTAACTAATCATGACTCTAGAGGGTTCCAACTTTCAAAAAATGGTACCTAATTTTAAAGGAAATGGCATGGTGAGTATTAAAACATCCCAATTTTGTTTATGGACACTTTTTATCTGACTTTATACCTCTGCAACCTTGTTTGGGGTTAAGGAGAAACAAAACAAATTTACTAGGAAAATCTGGTCAACTAGTCCTTCTTGGTTTGGTACGAAACACCATCAAACGTTTCCAAAATTATTATAGAGGGATCCTATGCTTTTTAAAACATAATAAAATACCTCACACACTCAATGGTCTAATCAAAAATTCATTTTGACATGTTACTCAAGTTTGCACAACTTTGGCCAATTTCTAGCTTTAGACTAGTGAAACCCAAGTTGACCCAAATGCACCAGAATGACTTCAAATTCTATATGGAAGAGATTGAATGGTATTATTACATCCTATATCATAATATTAATGCTCATACATGTTCCAATTTAATCTGAAACTTGATTTTGGACATAGGGAACGAAGGACAAAAACCCTAGGAAATCGATATTAAAACCCCTAAGGGTAGATGTCACTTGTGCCTCTTGAAATGCAGTACGAAACTCCAAAATTTGGGAAAATAGTATGGGTATGGATATAAAATAAGGGTATTTAATTAATCATGGTTATTATCTCCGTAAACTGATTATAAAGTGAAACATTCACATGACCACTTTTAGGGGAAATTGCATAACTAGCTCGATTTTGACATATGAAAGGTAGAGTTAAAGGTTTGGATAAGGATGTGAAATATAGATTCCATATACATCATACCAATTTATTCCAAATATTTATTAAAAATATTATAAATCCATTCATACAAGTCTGTTATACACTTCATTTAGTAAGGGAGTCAAATACACGAAAACTAGTGACTTAATAGCACGGAATCGCAAGCATTTCACATATGGATTTATTGGATTTTGAAGCATCGATAATAGGGACATGAAATTAAAGAGTAATACATAATAAATTTCTGTCACAAAATCATCCAACTCAGAGAATATCCCTCATAAAATCTGATATAAAACTACTTCAAGATTGAAGCCAAATCCATGAAAACTAGTTATTCAAGAGAATGGGAATGCAATCCTTGCATACATGTATTTATGATATTTCGACTCACAGAAAATATGGAAATGATATTATAGATACATAAATAATATATCAAATCTTTTTCAACAGATATACTCATAAAAAGTACAAGCACAACTCCAATAAGTGCGCCCTCAACATGAGAGTGTGGGGAAATGGAGAAGAAGGAATGAGAGAATAGGGAGATAGATGAGAATTCAAATAGTTTGGACCTTTAACCTGTGACTAAAAATCCTTAATTAATATACAATTAGAGTTATTAATTTAATCTCCATCAACGAACTTGGAAAGGAATCCAACTCCCTTGAAATTGGTTCACAAGCAGGGAGAGTGAACACTCATTGTGCAACAGACAATCAAAATATCTCAAAAATGCCAAAGGCCAATTAAAAAAATGATACAAATCCATTATCCTTCCTCATGAAATAATTTTTTTAACTTCATGGGGCCTTCTTAGGTTGAATTTTCCTCCATGGGATTCCTCCAACTCATCTTAGTGGTTCGGTAACTCCTATGACACTTGTCTTCCTCTTCATGCTCCAATTCTTTCCCCAATTCAAATGGATGCCTCTAACTCCCAAATTCTACCTCTTAGTGGCTATTTTTATCCCTTTAATGTAATATTTATCACATGTCTACAATAAGGTCTGAATTTGTCATACTTGTCATAGAATCTTTCGTCATTTATTGTCATAGAGTGCATGGAATCTCCTTCCAAGTGTCACACATTGTCTTCTAGAGTATCTTCCTCTTCCATGGGAGTTACTCTCCTTTACTAATTCGAATTACTTGGCTCATTATATGCTATTTGACACCACATCACCCTCATGTGAAGGCTCCATAGGGGTAGGATTACGCATCTCCCTCAAAAGTGTGACAATTTCATCATGTGTTGGTTCCAAGGTAGTGGAATCATGCACTGCTTCCAAAAGTTTGTAACCATTATGAAGAGGCAGCTAAAGCTCCTCTTCCACCACAACAAGTGATTGGTTGTCATCAATCCCATATTCAAACTCATAAAGAACCTGTAATTTTCCATGCTTCTCATAATCCATCATGTCATGAGAATCCTCCAAGCAATCTACCATATGCCATTCTAAAACATAGGAGGGAGAACAAGTATCTTGAAACCTCTCAAGAAGTTGCTCATTTTTAATTTTGAGCTTATGAATATCTTCATTATTCTTCAAGTATGCTTCATGTAACCATTCACTAATATCAATCACATTGTTTCTATCAAAAATCAAAGACATGAAATTACCTTTGATGTTGCACATTGCTCTTTGAATCTTCTCCATGTCTTCAAGGAAAGATGGCTCCTCCAATGAAGAAATTCTCCACCATGAATTTGATACCAATGTTTGAATGTCATAGAGTATGCTAAGGTCCTCATGGATATTCTTTTCACTCATCTTAAAAGACCATTCGATGAAGGATGGTTCATGAGAGAGAAACTACTCTTATTATTTCTTCTTGATTTGATAAACTTATTGAAGCTCAAGTGGTGATGGGAAAGTTGATATTGGTTCTTCATTATGTGTCAAAAGGTCCTCGTATTCATTCTTATGAGAACTTTGTATTACAGAAACATTCTAAAATCTAATCTCTATGCCACCAACATAGAGTTGTGAGCACCCATCAATAGGTACTCCTTCATAGTTCAAGGATCCATCAGTAGATGATCTTTGATTTGCACAACCTCCATCAGCATATGTTGTTCACCTTCCTCTTCATGTTCTTCTCTTAAATCATCTCGAGGTGATTGATGCTTCAATTCATGACTATATGCCTCTTCATTTAATGGTGTATCCAAGATCTTTTCATGTACTTTAGAACAAGATTTCTTCCACATCTTCCACATGATGTCCTTAAAAGTGTTTATAACTTCCTCATTTATAGGGAAAGATAAATATTTTCTCTTTTCACAAGTATGATTTTGTTTTAATGAGTCTACATTTGCACCATTAGGCATATATCCAAACACCCACTCAACAAAGTCTTCAAAATGGTAGTCCTTAGATGCCTCTCCTATCACATTAAGATATGATTGACATTGTTGGGGTAAAGTTTTACATTTCTCTCTCAATATTTATAATTCATCCATAGGATTAGATCATCATGGTTTGACACATACATATTCATAATACACAGAGCCATAAGAATAACCCTCATCCCTTTTGAAATTGTAAGAAGGAATGCAAGATGGCAACTCTTCCTCATACCATTCACATTATACTTCATATTGCTAATAATCATATTCAAAGGAGTAATAATAATAGTAATGCATGGCTACAAATTTTTATTCAATGGATGGTATTAATGCACAGGTTTCAAGGACCCTGCTATGCTACCATTGTAATGTACCTTCTTGGAATTTTGGAGAAAATTACAATTTGACCAAATTCGAGCTTAACTAGTCATGACTCTAGAGGGTTCCAAATTTCACCAAATGGTCCCGAATTTGAAAGGAAATGGTATGGTTAGTATTAAAAAATATCAAGGTTTTTTTATGGAAATTTTTTTTCTCTTACTTTATATCTCTGCAACCTTGTTTTGGGTTAAGGATAAACAATGCAAATTTAATAGGAAAATGTGGTCAATTAGTCCTTCTTGGTTTGGTATGAAACACCATCGAATGTTTCCAAAATTATTATAGAGGGATCCTATTATTTTAAAAACATAATAAAATACCTCACACACTCAATGGTATAATCAGAAATTCATTTTTACATGTTACTCAAGTTTTCACAACTTTGGCTAATTTCTAGCTTTAGACTAGTGAAACCCAAGTTGACCCAAGTTGACCCAAATGACTCAAATTATATATGGAAGATATTGAGGGGAATTATTACATATTAATGCATAATATTAATTCTCATACACTTTCCAATTTCTTCTACAACTTTCTTTTGTCCATAGGGAAAGAAGGACAAAAACACTAAGAAATCGATGTTAAAACCCCCAAGGGTAGATGCCACTTATGGCTCTCCAAATGCAGTACGACCATCCCAAATTTGGGAATAGAGTATGAGGATGAATATAAAACATAATGGGATTTAATTAATCATGGGTATTATCTCTTCAGACTGATTATAAAGTCCAACATTTGCATGACCACTTTCAGGGAAATTTCTCCTGGGAAAATTACATAACTAGCTCAATTTTGACATATGAAAGGTAGAGTTAAAGGTTCATATCAGGATGTTACATATAGAGACCATATACATAATACTAGTTCCTTTCCTAAATGTATTAAACATCATATAAATATCTTCATACTAGTCTGGAATACAACTCATTCAGTATGGGAGTCAAATACATGAAAACTAGTGATTTAATAACATGAAATTGTAAGCGTTTCACATATGGATTTCTTGGATTTCAAGCCACATAGAATAGGGAAATGAAATTACATATTAATACATAATAAATTTATTTCACAAAATCATCCAACTCAAAGAATATCCCTCATACAAATATAATATAAAACTACTTCAAGGTTGAATCCAAATCCATGAAAACTAGTTATTCAAGAACATGGGAATGCAAGCCTTTCATAGATGTATTTCTGATATTTCAACTTACAGAGAATATGTTCATGAGATTATAGAGCCTGTTAACCCAAAAAATCTCTCACACAGTTCTACATGGCCTACACTACCCAAGGACACCCATTCACGACCCTCGTAACACCCCATTAGACCCCCACACCCTCAAAAAGGCTTAAAAATGAGTAAAAGGGATTAAAAACCCCCAAAAGGAGCCTAAATAACTCTCATAGGGGCTAAAGCCTCCAAAAAGGGGCTGAAACCCCTCAAAGGAGCCTAAAACCCTAAAAGGAGCTAAAGTTAGGGCAGAAGGGGCTAAAATCCCAAAAAAGGGGCTAAAGCCCTGACCAAGGGCTTAAAACCCTAAAAGTCCCCAAAAAAGCTATAAAAGGAGGGGTGGGGGTCAATCTCAAACAAATCCTCGCTTGCATACTGTTATGTTTCCTGTGGATGCCTTAAGACCTCTTTTCCTCTCAAACCACCCACATCCCTTTCCCTTCCACTCATCTTCCCCATTGAGCCATAGCTCCCCCATTGCTGAGTGAGATAGGGAGGTGCTTCTTCCATCCAGGGCATGGTGTCCCATTTCACCAACGGAGAGGTATAAAATAGTTTTATTTATGTGTTTGATTTATTATTTTAGTTGTATTCTGACCATTATTTGTTTGCAGGTTTGATCTCTAACATGTTTTGCAGGTTTATTACAGCTTAATAGTTGTTTGCAGGTAGCCAAGGGGAAGCCCTAACCTTGTTTGTAGAAGGGCTCACGATCGTTTTCCTTCTGTCATTTGCTTTCCTTTCTGTCTGATTTCTTTACTACATTTTCCACATTTATTTACTACATTTTCCACGCACAAGAACCTACCCTTATGTCTTATAGACAGAAGGGAGCCATTCCTACCCTTGTAGCAAGGAGAAATCCCTGCTACAGAACTGGCGACCATACCAGGTCGATCCCATAGGATCCCTAATTTAGTTTTTTTTAAATTTCAAGTTTTTTCAGTTTATGCCCTAGTTTTTAAAATTTCATGTCAGATCTAGGTTAAATCTTCTTTACTTCCAGTTTTTATTGTTGTCGAAGCCTTTGCAAGGAAAATTCGAGTCAGTTTGGCCACAGTACATGTTACTGTCTGCCGGATCTGACTCAGGATCAGAAAAACCCAAAATCCAGGGAAGGTTGCACTTATCGGTCCTGAATAGGGGATGAGATTTCTCTTTTAGGCCTCACAGGTGCGACCAGGTCACCCTTTCCCCCCCGAAAAGGTGCGACTTCACTCAGATAGGAAAACCACTTTTGTCTATGAAATCTGTACGACCCCTTTGCCCATTTCTGGAAAATATTTGGCGACCCCCTCACCGAAATTGACCTAAAATATGTGGTCTGTCAATCAATAGTTAATTTTCAGTTTATTAGGGACTGTTGGTGCGGCTCAGCCGCCTTTTTCCAGTACAACAGTTCAATTTCTGTTTCTGTTTTAATTTATTGCAATTTCATGTACAAACAAAGTGTAAATTCAAAATTTTTTAATTGATTAATCAACATAGCCTAACTAAAACTGACTTAAAATCAAATATTGCTTACCATTCTCTACCCAGTCATCACCCTTTGGGGTATTCTAGGATACAACGAAGGGCACAGCTTGTATAGTCCTAGGCCCTTCACTGAATATTGTTCTAAACCATTAAAAATGGATGACCTGGAAGGTAGAGGGGGTAGAGAAGGAGGAATTCTCATGGCACTAAGCGTCCTCCCTATTGACCAACCTTGCATCCGAGAGGTGACCTATGGATATACATATGTGCTTAGTTCCATTGTGTTGAGAGCCCAACACCTTCTCTTGGTCTAAGAGGAATATAGGTGTAAGGTAGTCACCTAGTTAGGCTATCACATTCAGGGTTAAAAATGTATCTGTTTACAAATTTCTAATTATTCACTACTTGTACACACAATGATATGCACTATATGACATATTCATAAACCACTTGCAACCACCTGATAACAGAAAGACAAAAAAACATATACACCATACCATTAAATCAACCCAACTCAGTTGATGATGTTGAGAAAGCTTTAAAATTTATCAATTTACACTAATTTCAAAAAATTTGCAGTCTTTGAGGACATAAGTCCTTGACTGCTTCAACCGTGGGAAGTACTTGGGCTCCGCCCAGAAACTCATTGTGAGGAGTACCACGGGAACCCCGAAGTATTTGGCCACTGAGAGTAATTACCAAGCGAAACAGACAACGACCCTCACCAGTTGAGTAGAAACACCCGCGAGGAAAAAGCCAAGCGCTATCTTCTGGAGGTCTTGGTGGCCGAGTGACCACCTACAGCCAATAGGAAGCCATTGAAACCGGGGTCCAAACATCATTCCCATTAGTTTGATAAACATCTAACATAATTGATCCCCCACGCTCTTCCTCACGCCTAAGAGGTGAACCGCCACCATTCAGGACATTAAATCGACACCATCAAAACTATTCTCAACGATCTCCCACACCATCAGAAGGACACATAGCCTCTGACTCAGATTCAGACCCATATCAGTCTGAACCGGATCTGCATACTGGACCATTAAGCCCCGTGGATAGTACCAACCCGGATCCATTTTTCGGCATAGCCATAGCTAGTGGACCCATGTTCACACCACAAATTACCACCACCAACCCTGCAGGTGGCCCCAACACGGTCATGCAAACTGTCATCAGTTAGCTGCCACCACCCATAGTAACCACTCATTATGTCCCACCTGCAACACTTGGAGGTAGTGGACCTTCCATATACGCTGCCCCTCCTATCACACAGGGGGCAGTGCCCCTTCCACATACACTGCCCCTCCTATCACACAGGGGGGCAGTGCCCCTTCCATATACATTTCCCCTCCTATCACACAGGGGGGCAGTGCCCCTTCCATATATACTACCCCTCTTGTCACACATGGGGGCAGTGGCTTTCCCATCCACATTGCCTCGCACACCACACTTGGAGGCATAGGCCCATCTACAATGGCACCACCAGCACCCCTAGCTATGCAGGTACATTATGCACCTGCAAACTCCACCACCATACCTTCCCCATCCCACATCAACCTAGGGTTAAATCTACCTTTCATGGCTTGTCTTGACTTGCCTGATTTGGCTCGATTGACAAATTACCGCATTCGCCATCAAGATTTTTGGCCTCCAATGCCAACTAAGCTACCATCAGACATTCCCAAGTTTAAAGGCAAGGTAGGGGAATGTCCCCAAAACCACATTATGACATTCCATCTATGGTGCTCGTCCAACAACATCGTAGACGATTCCATTAGGCTGAGGCTATTCCAATGCACCCTTACAGGTGCTGTGGCCAAATGGTACATTGAGCTACAAAAAACCAAGTACTTAGACTTCAACTTCCTATCTTTCATGTTCCTACAGTATTTCCAACTCCCTGTCAGATATGACGAAGGGGTGGAGATCTTGTTATCCTGTCGCTAGAGCATTGCGACACATATAACCGACCACATCCATGAGTGGTGGCGACGTCATAGCTTATGTAAAATCCAACTTAATGACATGATCTTCTTGGATTGGTTCCTTAAGACCTTTCTCCCGCCCATATCAAAGGACGTTGCATCCGAACGTCCCTAATCCAAAGAAGAGGCCATACTGAAAGCCCAACAGTTTGACCTGATCTACGCTCAGTCTGGATACCTGTACACCGTCATTCCAGACGCTCCCTGTCCAGGTACCTTCTACTGGAATGCATCGAGGGCATCCCATGCTACATATGGAATCATAGGCTCAGTCTCCCAATAGCCACAACACCTTCTGACACCACGTGCAGCTCCACCACAACCAAACAATACTGCTAGTGTTGCTTACCAGAACCAAACTTTGGACTATGCAAGAATGATGTCACAGTCCAGAGCAATAACTTCCTATGCACAACCTACACCACCGAAGCAGTCTCAGGCCATGGCATGGCCAACACAGCAGTACATGGGAAAATTCCCACATTTGTGACACTGCCACCCCCACAAATATACTATGCACCACCAGTGCAACCACTTCAATCCCCCACCCCCGCTCCACCCACTCCATTGGGACAAGTGTTCACACAACAAAACCGTCCCAACCATCCTACCCCCAACAATCAACAAGGGAAAGCTAGAAATAATCAGCCCTGAAACCAAGCCAATAACCAACCGCAGGGAGGCGATCAACAACCAAACCCTCCCAACAATGTCACCACAAACTGACCCACCCAAAACCCCCCACGAACAAATGCACCTAGATGCAATGCCCCATTGCACACAAAACAACCGTGCACACTCTGTGAGGTCTATGGGCACTACACATTTGAGTGCCCCCTCATGGGTCATGCTAAGCAGGCCATTCAAAACGAGGCCCAACAGGCCACCAACGCGACAAACCAAGCCCAACCCAACCCAACCCAGCACCACAAGGACCTCCTCCTATGGTGCTTTAGAACCTACTACCAGTCTAAGGGTTGGTGGCAACCGCACCCCCTCCCAAAGCCAATCTCGACGCTCCGGGGGCACCTCCCACAGCCGAAATAGGTGTACACCACCTTCTAGCCATGACGATTGAAGAGGTTAACCTACAAACTAAATGGAATCAGTACAGAACCACCACTGAACCTACTGACACATCAACAGCATATATGTCCAAATCGGTCAATGCACCTCTTTAGTTACCCCCTTTCCTTTGCCCCCCCATACACTGAGTGTCCAAAAACACCATGGCTAGAGCTGCAGTAAGCTATAGCATTGTGGATGTATTGGCCCAAACACCAACGGCCATGTCCTCTCTTGAGGTACTCAAAACATGCCAAATGTAGTAGAAAGTGTTACTAGCCACCCTTGGGGCCATAGACCCCTCCAAATCCAAGTTGATCACATTCAACATGGAGAATGGATAACCACGCATGCCATCCACCATTGCCTTCCAGATCCCGGTGTCTATCCAGAATCTGGTCGTGCATTGGTGCATAGTGGATGAGGGGGAATCCACGTGCGTTATGTCTACCCTGGTTTGGCAGAAAATTGGATCACCAATTTTGTAACCATCCTCCACAACATTGTGGGCTTATGATGGCCATCCCACTAAAGCTCAAGGAATTCTTCCCCATGTCCCCATCACATTAGCCGGGAAGACAATGCTGATCGACGTAGAGGTCATCAATGCTCAACTGGACTATAACCTTCTCCTCGGAAGAAGTTATATGTACACCATGAGAGGGATCACATCAACTATCTTCCATCTCATGATGTTCCCCCACGAAGGGAAGATCGTGATAGTTGATCAACTCACATATCATGATCTGCAAGGGTTAATGACACCTGCCAACGTTATCCCTACCATTACCACCATTGAGCTACAAGGGACGACTACACATGCCAATGTCATCCCTGCAATAAACACCATGGTTGAAAACACACCAGCTTCCCCATTGTTGAATGTGGGGCCTGGGTTTTTTTCCCATCTCACCATGACGGCTCCTTTCCCCTCAGCATCACCACCACCGACACATAATGAGACTACGGGCTTGTGCATGGTCTCATCCAGCACCGCTGCACCCAAACAACAACCACAGCCACAGCCCCAACCGCAACCGCAACACCGTCCGTAGTCCCAACATCAATAGCAGCCGCAAAATCATCCGCAGCAACAACATTACGTGCAGCCACAACCACAACCACATCCCCACATGCAACCGTCAGGGAGTTATCTGGGCTCATCTCCAGTCCATATGATTCCCTTCCTCTTTCCCCCACCTGGTGTCATGAGCAAGCCGGTCATGGCCACCTTAAGGCTACCCAACTTCACATTGGGAATTTCGGTGTGGTATCTTGATCCACCAGCTCAACCACAAATGCCCCAGGTTGTTTTAACCCTGGTGCAACCCATCGTGGTTGAGTCTCAACCTCCACCCGACCCACAAAAGCCAACCACCGCACCCACACCTACCCTGCCCCACCCAAAAAGGGATAGGGGCAAGAATGCCAAAGTCACCGTAGAACCGCGATAAGTCTTGCCTTCCACCATCTGTGAGCAACAGGGCCATCCAACTCAGAATTGCCCTAAAATCCGAATAATCCGTGCACATTTTGGATGCCATGGATACAAAAGAAAACCTCCCCATGGTCAAACTTCCAACCGCGTCGATAGTCAGAAACAAGGCATTGAGAACAAACCATGCTTGCACCCTCTATTATTTATATGTACATTACTCTCACCATTGCCAAGACCTGCTCGAATTTTGAATGGCCCTAACTGACCTTCGTCAACATTCCCTTTAGTCTGAGATCACCCTGATCGAAGAAGTTCACCCCCCACCTCCTTCTTCAGACACCATGTCCATCTACATGATGTCCAGTTATGCAGACCCTCTTGTCTCCACCACCACCAATGGTCCATCAGACCTGTCTCTTCTGTTGTTTCTGCAACTGTAGCTCCATCCGCAACTGCAACCTCAACCTCAATTACCAGGGAAACAGTGGTGTTCATTCCCAATCAACATGATCCTTTTCCTTTTCCTACCATCCGGGATCGTGAGTAAGTCTATCTTGGCAACCCGTAATCTATAGGATTTTACACTAAGAGATCTTGTGTGGTACCTTGAACCACCTACCCTACCTCTAAGGCCCCATGTGTGGCGTCCCCGACCCTCCAAGCGGCGAAGAGGACACTACCATGGAGTTAACCATCCGGACAAACCGCCCCATGAACATGTATCTATGTAAAATGCTGAAACAAAATGCTTTGAACTAGAACATGCATACATGATTATCTATCATACAGCAGAAGAAAACATACGTTCATACAAGCATTCAACATGTTCATCATATACATTAAGCAATAAATATAAATACAGAGACGAAATGGTCAAGAGTACTTATGGTCAAGAGTACTTATCTTATAAAGAACTCGTCCCGCAACCAGCTACGTTGCTGCAACGTTCCACCCAACCATAGGCCAGCATGCTCCTTAACCTCTTAGCAACGGTGCCACCCCCGAGCTAGGCATGATTCCCCAAGGCATAAGGAAAAAGCAGGCTTACACATAGCCAAGGATACACAAAACACAACCAAGCCAACACAGTTGGGTTTATCAGGCCATCAAGGAGCTGGGAAAGGCTAAATGCTAAGCTGGTGAGTCCATTACAGAGCTAGGAACACATACACCAGAGCTAGCTTGACTTCTAAGACACCCACACACACCCAACAAAAGGAATCAGTCCCTTCTCTGCTACACAGTCCCTCAGGCCCTGACTTCCCTTCTAGTGCTATTCAGGGGTTGTGGAGAAGAAAGCCAGACCTCTAGCTCTGTTTGTGTGGTTTCCAACACACCAAGTTTATCAAGCAAACCAAGCCCCCATCCCTGCTCCCAACACATTCCGAAGACCAACCACTGCATACACGCAGTCACACAAGCGATTCACAGCTTGGGCAAGAAAAACAAATCCTGAGTCGTTCTTGGCCCTATCGTGGCCAAAACGATTCGCAAGAAACTTACAGCTGCCCCAAAACGTGTCAACAACACAGTTCACAATGTGGGTAAAACAACAATTCATCTTGGACAATGAAGCCAATGGGGAAACTTACATAGACCACAATGGAGAAGAAAATCAAGCTCCCAACCTGTGCGTGAGGGAAAATTTTACACTGGACCCCAAAATGCAGAGGGAAAACACACCAGATTCCCCTCTGTGGAAAACGTGAATGACAACCCAAAAACGGCTCCCCTCCTGGCTGGGTGAGATCAAAATAGAAAGAATTCTCTGCATGAGGATGAGCGGCAATGGAGAGTCGCGAGTGGGAAGTGAGTGAGTGTTTCAGCACCGTCGTGGAGAGAGTGGAGAGTCCGCATGGAGTGATGGAGGTGGTGGTTTGCTTGCCAACGTGAGGGTCAACCTGCTGGTGGAGTGTGCATATGGGAAAAGACTGATAGCCCTGCCACACTCCACTCCCTAGCCATAAATGCCCCAACCAACAGCAAAACTTTTAATGGTGGTAGTTGGATAAGACAAGGGAAGTTGAGCAATTCAACCAGGGTGGTGACACATGGATTTTCCCCCATAGCCTAAGGTTTGACAATTCCCCCCCTTATCCTTGTGAGAATCATGCCCCTTCTCAATTTAGTTGCCGCGAACATAGCTAGTTGGGTTATTTAATTAAGGATGCATATTTACATGATGACAAAACTTAATATATGTCGTATACCACGATAGACCATCGGCAACGATTCCGTTCACCGAAACATAACACAACTAAATCGATGGTGGGGTTTTTCCTTTAGATCCACACCACGATTCATTACAATATATACATCATGTATATTTAATGCAACAGGGTCAAAACTGGGGCGTTACATTCCCCTCCCCCTTCAATAGCACTGTCCTCAGTGCTTTACAAAATTTGAACAAAATGCTACACTGGTACCGCCTCAGTGTTCCACAAAATTGAACAAAAATGGGTGTGCCAACCGCATGGCATCCTCCAGCTCCCACGTAGGCTCTTCAGGTCCGTAGTTCTCCCATTTCACCTTTACCTGACCTATGGCCCAGTTTCAGAGCATTGTGACCTTCCTGTCGAGGATGCGCATTGGCTCAGTTTAGAACTCTCCCTCGGGTTCCACCTGAATCACATCCCAATTTATCACATGGTTAGGATCATGTACATATTTCTTAAGCAAAGAAACATGAAAAACATTATGAGCTCTAGTGCTAGCAGGCAAAGCAAGTCTATATGCAACTGGCCCTATTCTTTCAAGCACTTCAAATGGCCCACAATATCTAGGTGACAGCTTGGCACAACTTCCAAGCTTCAAGGAACTCTTCTTTGCCCTCACTTTGAGGTAAACATGATATCCAAATCTGAACTCCCTGTTCACCCTATGCTTATCTGCATAGCTTTTCTGTCTGTCCTGTGCTGCTTTCATATTTTTCCTGATCTTTACAACCTCTTGCTCCATTTCCTTGAGCAATTCTAGTCCAAGCACAATCCTGTTCACTGGATTATCCCAAGTCACAGGTGGCCTACATCTTCTCCCATACAAAGCTTCATATGGACTCATCCCCAAGGATGTCTGCTATCCATTGTTGTAAGCAAACTCTACCAAGTGTAAGTAATCTTCCCACTTGGTTGGTTTGTACATCATGTACATGCGAAGCATGTATTCAAGCACTTGATTAACTCTCTCTATCTGCCCATCTGTCTGAGGATGGTATGCAGTGCTGAAGTTTAGCTTTGTACCCAAATTTGCAAACAACCCCTTCCAAAAATTGGAAGTGAACTTGACATCTCTGTCAGAGACTATTGGTTTTGGCAATCCATGCAATTTGAAAATCTCCTTCATGAAGATCTTTGTAATGTCATCCATCTTATGCGTAGACTTAACCGGCATAAAATGTGCTGCCTTTGTCAACTTGTCTACCACAACCATGATGGAATCATGTTGTCTCCAAGTCATCGACAATCCTGTAATAAAATCCATGGAAATAACTTCCCATTTCCATTCTGGAACTGGAAAAGGCTGCAACAAGCCTGCTGGATGTTGATGCTCAACCTTTACCTGTTGACATTTCATGCACCTGGAAATGTATTCAGCCATGTCCTTTTTCATTCCTGGCTAGAAGTACTGCCTTCTAGCTGTAGCAATTGTCTTCTGATATCCTGGGTGACCAGAATACAGAGTTTGATGGATTTCATCCATAACAACTGTCCTCAAATCTGCTACATCTGGAATATAAATTTTGCATTTATAAGTAAGAATTCCATCTTCTTCCAATTTATGTCCCTCATACCTCTTCTCAAGACTTTGTTGTGGCAATTTTTCTTTTACCTGCTCATACAATTCATCTCTAGCAGTATGACTAACAATCTGCTGCCTCAAATCTGGTTGGCAAATACTAAGAGATGCCACATTCATTTCCTGTACCTTCCTGCTGAGTGCATCAACTACCTTATTCTCTTTCCCTTTTATGTGCTTGATTTCAAAATCAAATTCACGTAAAAATCCCAGTGATCTTGCTTGCCTAGCATTCAGAGTAGGCTGATCAAATAGATATTTCAGATCCCAATGGTCTGTTCTGAGCTCAAATCTTCTACCCATCAATTAATGCCTCCACATCTTGAGGGCATGTACTATGGCCGCAAGCTCTAGATCATGAGTGGCATAGTTCTTTTTATGCTCCTTTAGCTTTCTTGACTCATAACATATCACGTGATTGTCCTGCATAAGGACTCCTCCAAGCCCTTGTCTGCATGCATCGGTACACACCACAAAATCTTTCTTTGGGTTTGCACTTTCAATACTGGTGCACTGGTGAAAATATTCTTCAACCGCTGGAAAATTTCTTCACATCTCGATGTCCATTCGAACTTCATCCCCTTCTTTTGAAAATAAGTGATGGCATGTGCAACTTTGGAGAATCCCTCAATGAACCTTCGGTAGTGTCCTACAAGTCCCATAAAATATCTTACATCTGTCACATTTCTTGGAGTAGGCCAATTCATAATGGCTTCAATATTTTCAGGGTCCACAAATATACCCTCCTTTGAGATAATGTGACCCAAATACTGAATTCTATCTCTATAAAAGTCACACTTGCTCAGTTTTGCATACAGCTGATGCTCCCTAAGAAATTTCAATGTCAATATCAAATGCTCTTCATGCTCCACTTCATTCTTAGAATAAACAAGAATGTCATCAAGGAAAACAAGAACAAACTTGTCCAAATACCTACTGAAGACATTGTTCATAAGGCACATAAATGTAGCTGGTGCATTTGTGAGACCAAATGGTACCACTACAAACTCATAATGTCCATACCTTGTCCTGAAGGCTATCTTATGAATGTCTTCATCCTTGATTCTCACCTGATGATAACCAGACCTCAATTCAACCTTGGAAAATACCTTTTCTCCTCTCATTTGATCAAAGAGGTCATCAATCCTAGGAAAATGATATTTATTCTTCACAGTAACCTTGTTCAATTGTCTGTAATCAATACAAAACCTGAGTGTACCATCTTTCTTCTTTACAAACAGAATTGGTGCTCCCTAAGGGGACACACTCGGTCGGATATACTTCTTTTCCAACAACTCTTGCAGTTGCATCTTCAGTTCTAGCATCTCTAGTGTACTCATCCTGTAGGGTGTCTTGGACACTGGTGTTGCTTCGGGAACAAGTTCAATTGTGAAATCAATGTCCCGCTTTGGAGGAAGTGCTAGAATCGCATCAGGAAACACATCCCTGAATTCCTGTAATACCTGATAGTCCTCCAACCTCGGAGTTTCATTGTCTATTTCCTCCAAAATCTGAGCTGCATACAACTGGAAACCTTTCCTACAAAACTTCTTTAACTGCATTGCTGAAACCTTCCGTATTGAAATCACCTTTGGAATACCTTTCATAACCACTAGGTTCCCTTCTTCATTCATGCATTCGAAAGTCTTATTGTAACAGTCAAGCTTCACCTTGTGAGCTTCTAACCAATCCATTCCAATGAGAACATCATAGGAACCAAGCGGTAGAACATTCATATCTATGCAAGTGACCATTCCATTCATGACCAATGGACATTTCCCTACCACTTCACTGACCTTTCTCTTAGTTCCAGTGGCTAGCTGAACTAACCAAGATTTTCTATGCTTTACCTTCTTAAAAGCACAAATCTCCACTACTGTAGGAGTAATGTAACTGTGTGTAGAACCAGGGCCAATCAAATAGAAACAGATTGCTCAACAATCTTACCTGCTACTTCAACCACATGTGACTGGTGATCTGCCTGGTGATCCTCCAGTGCTGCATAAATCCTAAGGACTCCCCTTGCTACTTGACCCACTGTTTCTGCTTCTTGAATGTTGTAATTCAGTCTTGCACTCTCATTCTCGAGTGGACAAGTTCTGCGCATGTGGGGTCCTCCACATCTCCAACATTGAAGTGGTCCTTTATTTTGTTGTGGATCTTTAGGATTTTCTCCTGTCACTCCAACTGGCTTGCTCACAACTTGGGATGGCTTCTTCTGTTGATTCCTGAAGTTAGAAGGTCTGAAACCTTTCTTTCTTTGGTCAAACTTCTCTTTCTTCTTGTCCTTCCATGCCTTATGGTAATCCGGCTTACCTTTGGTTTTCTCATAGCAATACTTATCCTTCCTTATTGCTTCTTCAAGAGTTCTAGGTTCATAAAACTCAATCCTATCTTTGTAAGACTGAGGAAATCCACTCAGAAAACGCTGGACCTTCACTTTTTCATCTCTGATGTACTGAACATACCTCAACAGATCCAAAAACTTATTTGCATACTCTTCCATGGTTTGCTGTTCCAATCTCAGCTCATGGAACTCCTTAATCTTGTCATCATAATACCTATCAGAGAGGTATTTCTGCTTGAAATACTTCTTGAACTGTTTCCACTTAATTCTCCTTTCACTGATCTTCTTTACTTGCTTGAAGTGTTCCCACCAAATGGATGCCCTTCCATTCAGATTGAATATGGCAACTCTTGCCTTCATGTTTCCCGAATAATCCTGAACTTGAAAGTACTTCTTTATCCCAAGAAGCAAAGCGTCAGTTTCTTGTCCAGTCTTCACCTCACCATTAAATGTAGGAGGTTTAGCCTTCTTAAATTCATCCCGAGAGCGATCCCTATGGTGTCTCTTTCTTTTTATTTTATGAGAAGAAGAACTGGAATCCTCGCTGGATCCTTCAGAGTCAGATGACCCACTAGAAGTCCTTCTCCTTCTCCTAGTACTGCTCTTACTGCCTTCTGGTCTTGCTATACCTCATCCAGAGTCTATCTTTCTTTGCAAGTCTGTCAAATTCTGCAACATAGCTGCATTCAATTGATGCTGCTCTTCCTGGGATTTAATCAAGCTTCTCATGGCGGCTACAACATCTGACGGTGTCTCTTGGAATCTCCTTCCATTAGACTCTATGTCATCATTTCCATTACGGACATTTTCTCCCATGGAATCTCGGACATGCCCGTAAGAATCCCAAGCATCATATCTGTCATGGGTTCTCATAACTGAACCACCACTTACTTACCAAACTACATTACCTGGAATACTTCCCTTGAAGGTGACTATGATTCTGCAAACGTGTTAGTAACACAACTGTTAGATGCATAACATTGATATAAATCAGATTTACTTACCTTCTCTTGGGAATATAATAAAATAACAAATTTTCCCAAACACAAGATTTTCTTCATCAAAGAATGTGTGTCTGAGGGGGACGACGGGGGTCAAGGGGGCTTCAGCGGTCTCTTTTCTCCCAATCGGACCTCTTCCCAACTAACCTTCCGATGCTTTGGCGGTCAAAACAACTAGCTTCTTCTGATGTACCGATGGTCGGGTGCACTATTCATCGGGAGGATAGTCCACTAAACAGCCGCAACGGTGGGTAGTGATCCCACTGCAGGTTCTGCAGACCATAAACTCATCGAATATCGGATGCTCTATCCACTATCGACGGTCGAATCATCTAACCTTCGGAAGGATAGTCCATTAGACAGCTGCAACGGTGGACGTTCAATCCATTAACCTCATCCGACGTAGCTCATCAACAAATGGATTAACTAGGTGTCGTTGATGTGTTCAACTAACCATCGTCGATGGCCGACAATTCCAGGACTTAGAGAAATTTTTGAAATTTTTCCTTTAGTCTTCCTTTTCTCTGCTTGATCGGCTCAATTCTCTTCTTTTCGTTGGAGAAATAGTTCCATCAGCAGCCGCAACGGCGGCCCATCACCTTTGATCTTCTTTTGATCGGCAGCCCAATCTACTGAGGCATAACTTGATCGGTATCAACAGTCTCTTCTTGTCGGAAGGCTAGTGCTCTAGGCTTCCAAAATGGCAGGCGCACGAACCACCTTCTGCTTCTGATGGCTGATGTTTTCGCTACTTAGAAAAATTTTGAACTTTCTTTACTGCATCGGCGGTTGGAGGCCCTATCTGTCGGGATCATAGTGGTCTAGCCATCCGCAATGGTGGCGCTCAATCGGCTAAGTATTGGTGATCCATTTGTCCAAAACACTTAGAAAATTTTCTAAATTTCCCTCTCCTCTGTCTTCTGCCACATTGGCCGTCGGGTGGCCTTCTCACTAAGTGCTCCACTCCATCGAAAGAACTTGTCACTAAGTCTTTCGATGGGCCAATGGTTCCAGAACTTAGAAAATTTTTGAAGATTGCGGTTTTCTGTCCAATTTTTTTTGATCTCTGCTAGGCAGAAGGCAATCCTGCCCCTGTCACCACATTTTTCATGGCCCATTCAGGCCCATGCTGCAACATGAGCTCTGATACCACATTGTGGCATCCCTGACCCTTTGACTGGTGAAGAGGATGCTACCATGGAGTTAACCATCTAGACAAACCACCCCATGAACATGTATCTACGTAAAATGTTGAAACAAAATGCTTTGAACTAGAACATGCATACATGATTATCTATCATACAGCGGAAGCAAACATACATTCATACAAGAATTCAACATGTTCATCATATACATTAAGCAATAAATATAAATACAGAGATGAAATGGTCAAGACTACTTATCTTATAAAGAACTCGTCTCGCAACCAGCTACATCGCTACAACGTTCCACCCAACCATAGGCCAACGTGCTCCTTAACCTCTCAGCAATGTTGCCACCCCTGAGCTGGGCATGATTCCCCAAGGCATAAGGAACAAGCAAGCTTACACATAGCCAAGGATACACAAAACATAGCCAAGCCAACATAGTTGGGTTTATCAAGCCATCAAGGACCTGGGAAAGGCTAAATGCTAAGCTGGTGAGACCATTACAAAGCTAGGAACACCTACACCAGAACTAGCCTGACTTCTAAGACACCCACACACACCCAAAAAAAGGAATTAGTCCCTTCTCTGCTACACAGTCCCTCAGGCCCTGACTTCCCTTCCAGTGCTATTCAAGGGTTGTGGAGAAGAAAGACAGCCCTTTAGCTCTATCTGTGTGGTTTCCAACACACCAGGTTTATCAAGCAAACCAAGCCCCCATCCCTGCTCCCAACAAAATCCAAAGACCAACCACTGCATACACGCAGTCACACAAGCGATTCATAGCTTGGGCAAGAAAAACAAATCCTGAGTCATTCTTGGCCATATCATGGAAAAAATGAATCACAAGCAACTTACAGCTGCCCCAAAACATGTCAGCAACACAGTTCACAACATGGGTAAAACAACAGTCTGTCCTGGACAATGAAGCCATTGGGAAAACTTACAAAGACCACAATGGAGAATAAAATCAGGCTCCCAACCTGTGCGTGAGGGAAAATTTTACACTGGACCCCAAAATGTAGAGGGAAAACACACCAGATTCCACTCTGTGGAAAACATGAATGACAACCCAAAAAGGACTCCCCTCCTAGCTACGTGAGATCAGAATAGAAATAATTCTTTGCGTGAGGATGAGTGGCAATGGAGAGTCGCGAGTGGGAAGTGCATGAGTGTTTCAGCACCATCATGGAGAGAGTGGAGAGTCTGCATGGAGTGATAGCGGTGGTGGTTTCCTTTCCAATGTGAGGGTCAACCTGCTGGTGGAGTATGTGTGTGGGCAAGGACTGACATCCCTGCCACACTCCACTCCCCAGCCATAAATGCCCCAACTAACATTAGAAATTTTAATGGTGGTAGTTGGATAAGACAAGGGAAGTTGAGGAATTCAACCAGGGTGGTGACACATGGATTTTCCCCCATAGCCCAAGGTTTGACAATTCCCCCCCTTAGCCTTGTGAGAATCATGCCCCTTCTCAATTTAGTTTCCGTGAACATAGTTGGTTGGGTTATTTAATTAAGGATGCATATTTACATAATGACAAAACTTAATATATGCCGTATACCACGATAGACCATCAGCAACGATTCCGTTTGCCGAAACATAACACAACTAGATCAATGGTGGGGATTTTGCCTTTAGCTCCACACCACGATTCATTACAATATATACATCATGTATATTTAATGCAACGGGGTCAAAATCAGGGTGTTACACTAGGATGTGTTGACTCATGTCCGGCCAGTTGAGATGATGTTGCACCTACCTCCAGGTTCATCAAAGACTCCTCCTGTCTCTAGGCCTGCCCCTCTTCCTCCAACAAAGACTGGGGGAAAGACCACAAAAACCACAACCAATACCATTTACATTATCTCTAGCACTAGTTTCCCTTACGTCTCATTGGTTGTGGAATATCCACCTGATCTATCACGGCACCACTTACGCAATGACAGAGAAATTTGTAAGACCACCTCTGGTTTTACCCTATTCCCTTTAAACCATAGTATGGATTCGATTCTTCCCATAAAAGACCAGATTCCATCACCCTGCCTTTCCAATGACCTTCGTCTCGGCAAAGGGGCATACACCCTTATTGAATCTGATGGACAACTCTTGGAGAACCCCCCCAATGGGCTCTACCTCAAGAGATTTTATGCTTAACATCACCAATGAGTCGCTTCATTTTTCTTTTCTTGTTTTTCAACGTTTTTTACCACAAGTCAAGAGTAGCACCATTAGCTACTAATCCAAAGTCACCCAGAGCTTATTGGAGACACCTCTCACCCCTTCAGACTCAACTTTTTGCCCTCTATCTCTTTATGAGACCATCGTCTCATGTTTAACAAATAAATTTTGGGACCGTTTCTTCGAAACTACCTCGATTTACGTGCCATAGTGTGGCGATGCAAGTGTCCACAAAACTTTACTTGTATCGCTCTTGCTTACCGCAACTCGTGTGGGTTTTCAGGCCACAACCCATTAAGGGTTACCATTTTTCTTCTTGTTTTTGTATTTTAGCTAGCTACTTCATCCACCGCACCTCATGCAGATCTTTGGACCATTGTCCATAAAACAATTTATTTTTCTTGCATGTATTTGGAATATAAGTGCCCCTGGACTTACACTCACATCACATGTAGTCAATTCCATCCATCGCAACTCACACACACGCTCTACTGACCTCTATTCGAGAGCCACCTTGGTTTGCATGCCTCTGCCGCGATCTATCCCGCGCATGTATTGGTATGTTTGAGAGCCTTCTACTCCATCCATACTGCGTGGATGAACTTTGGACCACTGTCTACTCTCCTGACATGGGGCACCGCCTGTGCCACCACAATCGATTGACTGTACTGGAGTTTCGTTTTAGCTTTTTTTTGACTCCTTAAAACAATGAAAAGATATCCTAGCGCAGCTGCTTCCTTTCCCGCTCGCTAAAGTATAGGAAAGGGCATCTACATCATCTCATTTACCTCCTTTTGCGGACCATGTAGACCATCAATTGAAAAGGACCTTTTTGGCACACTCAAGCCATGACCGTTCCCCTCTGCATACTTTTATGCTTTCTCGGTCAGAGGGGCTGCACCTTACGAAAAAGCTCACTATAGGTTGTCGTTAAGCTCTTTTCCAGCCTTCTCATCAAGAAAATATTGCTGAGCAAACTTTGTTTCGTTCATGCTCGTAAAAGTATTTGAATGACCGTCCAGTCAGTATAGGTTTAACCTTTTCCAGCCTGATTGGACTACCAACGGTAAAGAAGTCTCTCATCCCCCAAAGGATGGGAGAGATCTCCTATGTATACTTTTATCCTTTTTTGGGCACATGAGAGTACCAATGAAAAATATCCCCCACTGGAGTCTTCTTCGTGCTTTCAAATTCTCTAAAATTGAAAGCACCATCGAGCATTTACCTTCTCAGGCTCACAAAAAATCCACGAGATCGTACCACAACAATGTCCCTGAACACCACCCCGCCGAAAACAGTTTGGAAACATTCCCACATTGGGTCACCTTTGTTTAGAGTACTCTACAATGTGTCTTCCTTGGATCCCCATCAATATCAAAAGTTTCCAACTCCCCCAAGTATTTGCCATCTGCAGTGACATTCCTGGTATTACAGCTATGATCCCATTCCCTTAAGTCAGTTTCATTTGCTGCCTGGTCCGCCCTGCCATCATACTCTAAACAAAGTAAGTTTGAGTCTACCACACTCCCCCTGCCCCTGTTTAGTTCTTTCCCTCCCCCCCCATTCAGTGGGTCAGTCCGCATATTGTCTCACACCTTTCATTTATCTCCCTCGCACTGCTGGTCAAGGAAACACCATTTCCTTGACTAGGGGAAGGTCTCCCTCTGTCGATGACAACACATATATTCCAGAGGATAGACCCAGAGGTCCATGTATCCTGGTTTCATTAACCTCATTGATGAGTTCCTTGGACCATTTAAGAGGAGTCCTTAGTGCCTCTCGGGATGGTTGTTTCTCACGTGCTCGACTCCAACTACATCATTGCACCGTTGAGATTTGTATAGGGTTTGGTCTGTGCAGTACTTGGTCAAAGACCCCAGATGTCACCCAACTCTAGCACATTGATGAGTCTACTCAAGGGACCTAAACAGGTTATGTCCCTTTTGATTTTCGGGTTGCGTTGGAGACAGTGTTCAGAAGCCCCAACAGTGCTTCTATGTAGATTTATGATTGATGCAGCATATGTGTACCACAGAGACTCTGACTCTCAATCAACGAGTCCATATAGCTATGTACCGTCCCAAATCTAGTAGGCCGTCAGTCATGAAGATATAACATTCCATGAGAATTCCATGGGTCCAATGTAGCAGCTCTTCAGATCAGTATTGTATTCAGCCTCACATTGAGGCAACCATTATGTACCATCAGTTGTATATGATCGGCTCTTGTATTTTAGAGCATAGATCAAATTATTCTTTTGACATTGTCATGAGCATGGGGATGCCCAGCTCATCCATATACATGTCATGCATTATTTGTATCTCACCGATTGATGGAAACCATATTAATACAAAAACCAAAATCCACCATGCCCCAACCCCGGAAGCACCACCTCTACGCAGCAAATCCTATGATGGTCATCGGCCATACGATGAGCTCCTGCCCTCACACATCAGGGGGCAATCTGTTAACCCAAAAAATCCCTCACTCAGCTCTACATGGCCTACACCACCCAAGGACACCCATTCATGACCCTCGTAACACCCCATTAGACCCCCACACCCTCAAAAAGGCTTAAAAATGAGTAAAAGGGCTTAAAAACCCCAAAAAGGAACCTAAATAACTCTCATAGGGGCTAAAGCCTCCAAAAAGGGGCTAAAACCCCTCAAAGGAGCCTAAAACCCTAAAAGGAGCTAAAGTTAGGGCGGAAGGGGCTAAAGCACTGACCAAGGGCTTAAAACCCTAAAAGTCCCCCAAAAAGCTATAAAAGGAGGGTTGGGGGTCACTCTCAAACAACTCCTCTCTTGCATACTGTTATGCTTCCCATGGATGCCTTGAGACCTCTTTTCCTTTCAAGCCACCCACATCCCTCTCCCTTCCACTCATATTCTCCATTGAGCCATAGCTCCCCCATTGCTGAGTGAGATAGGGAGGTGCTTCTTCCAGCCAGGGCATGGTGGCCCATTTCACCAAAGGAGAGGTATAAAATAGTTTTATTTATGTGTTTGCTTTGTTAGTTTAGTTGTTTTCTGACCATTATTTTTTTGCAGGTTTGATCTCTAACATGTTTTGCAGGTTTGTTATAGCTTAATAGTTGTTTGTAGGTAGCCAAGGCGAAGCCCTAACCTTGTTTGCAGAGGGACTCATGGCCATTTTCCTTTTGTCATTTGCTTTCCTTTCTGTCCGATTTCTTTACTGCATTTTCCACACGCAGGAACCTACCCTTCTGTCCTATAGATAGAAGGGAGCCATTCCTGCCCTTGTAGCAAGGAGAAATCCCTACTACATAGCCATACATAATATATCAACTCTTGGGAATCAAATATACTCAGTAAAGTGCAAGAACCACTTCAACAATTGTGCCCTCGACATGAAAGTGTGGGGGAATGGAGAAGAAGGAAAGAGAAAATAGGGAGATATATGAGAATTAAAACTGTATGGAATTCAACCCGCAACTAAAAATACTCATTAAACTATAATGAGAGGTCTGAATGGTCTCTCAATCAACCAACTTGGAAAGGAATCCAATTCCCTCGAAATTGGTTCACAACCAGGGAGAGTGAACACTCATCATGCAATGGACAAGCAAAAGCTCTTCAAAATGCCATAGGACAATAAACAAAATGATAATAAATCCATTCTCCTTCCTCATGAAATCCTTTTATTAACTTCATGAGGCCTTCTAAGGTTGAATTTCCCTCCATAGGATTCCTCCAACTCATCTTAGTGGTTTAGAAACTCCTATGACACTTGCCTTCCTCTTCATGCTCCAATTCTTTCCCCAATTCGAATGGCTGCCTCTAGCTCCCAAATTCAACCTATTGGTGGCTATTTTTATCCCATTCATGCCATATTTTTCATATGTTTGCAATCGGGTCTGAATTTTTTATACTTGTTAGAGAATCTTTCATCATTTGTTGTCATAGAATGCATGGAATCTCCTTTTAAGTGGCACACATTGTATTCTAGTATCTTCTTCTTCCATGAGAGTTCATATCCTTTACTAATTTGAATTCCTTGGCTCATTATATGCTATTTTACACCACATTACCCTCAAGTAACATTACATTATCCATGTGTTCGAATTTGGATGAAGATCATACCAAGTGTGTGGGGAATCTAGTCACCCAAAGGATCCACAAGCATCCAAGTGTCTTCATGGACCAATGCCACCTTACTTTCTTAGCATTTATTATTTTTGGGACCTATTTTAATGTGAATATGGTAAACACAAGTCCTTTTGGGTCCTATACCCCCCTTATTACAACATTTATGCTTCCATACCCACCTAGGGAACTAGTAGGTTGGTGAAACATTATTTGCAAGTAGTCTTAGTTGGAAATTATTTAATTGGGGACATAAAAAATATTCAAAATTGGTGCACTAGTAAGCAATTTATTTAGTCTTTGAAAATTGTCTTCAGACTTACAAGTCTATTATAACTCCTAACCTTTCTTTTTCAAGGATGTGATGGGATGACATATCTTCGAGAATCCTTTAATGAATCTCTTGTAGAAGGTTTCTAACCACATGAAACATCTCACTTTTGATACACTATTTGGTGCTTTCTAGTCCATAATATATCTTATGTTTTATGGGTCCACTAAGATACCTTCTGCCGAAATGACATGCCCCAAGTAGTGGATTCTACTCTGATATAATGAACACTTATTGAGCTTAGTATACAACTGTTGTTGCTTGAGAACTTGCATCATCAACCTTATATGCTCCTCATCTTCTTCTTTTGACTTGGAATAGATGAGGATGTCATCCAATAATACAATAAAAAACTTATCTAAATACTTCCTAAAACCTCCATTCATCAGGAACATGAATGTTGTTGGTGCGTTTTTCAGTTCAAAGGGTATAGTAGTGTAAACTCGTAATGTCCATACCTTGTTTGGAATGTTGTCTCAAAGATGTATTCATTCTTTATCCTTACTTGGTGATACTTGAATCTCATATCTACCTTCGAAAATTCTTTATCTCCTCTCAGTTTATCAAACAAATGATCAATCGGTGGAAAATGATACTTTTTTATTGTGTCTTTTTTCAATTGTATGTACTCTATGCAAAGTCTTAGGGTCTCATCCTTCTTCTTTAGAGACAATACACGAGCTCCCCAAGGTGACACACTAGGACTAATGTAACCTTTCTTTAGAAACTCTTCTAGATACATATTCAATAACTCCTTAAAGTCTGGTGTGCTCATTCTGTAAGGTTGTTTAGATGAAGGAATGGTTCTTTGAACCAAATTAGTAGAGAAGTAAATCCCCCTTTCTAATGGCATTCTTGGCATTTCTTGAAAAACATCTACAAACTCCTATAACACTAGGTAGTCTTGCAGCTCTAGTTATTTTCGTCCTTCTAGTTCTTGCACATGGGATGCATACATTTGACAACCTTTTCTGAAGCACTTCTTCAATTGAAGGGATGTGATCTATCTCAAAGATATGGGTCTAGGTATACCCCTCGCTGTCACTTGATTTCCCTCTTCATTCAGACATGCATAAGTATTGTTGTGATAGTCGAGTTTGTCATGATGTGCATCCAACCAATGCATGCCAATCAACATATTGTATGATTCCAAGGGTATGATATTCAAGCTTGAAATTGTTTTCAAACCATTCATGTCCAAAAGACACTTCTTTACAACTTATATGACTCTCTTCTTAGTGCATGTATCCAACTGCACTAAACTTGATGCTTCCAGCTTACGTTTCTTCAAATAGGATCTATAAACCATGCTAGGTGAAATATAACTATGACTAGATCCATAATCAATCAAAATAAATATAGGTACATTAGCAATATTTCCTACTACATCAATCATCCTTGACTAATGATTAGATTTCCTTATGTCTAGAGATGCATAGTAATTCTCCCAACATCACCAATAATTTAGGCTTGGATGTTATGAAGCGTGTTTACTTTAAATTGGAAAATCTAGGCAAAGTGATTCCTTTTATGTATCCAACATTTAAGAGGTGGTATTTATCCTTGGTCCTCTTCACCTCTAGGTCTACTCTGATCAGGCTGTTTTTGTTAGTTACTGTTTTAGGAAGCTGGAGGTTGAAATCCCCTCTTACTCTGATATTTCTTATCTTTCTTCATCTCCTTCATGTTAATTTGATACAGAGCCTTGTTCTGTTTCTGATCATATAGGTGCTTTTCTTTCCAAATGAAATCCTTAAGAGTCTTCAGTCTACCATACTATATTTTGTGTTTGAATGAATATAGTAGGCCACTTAGGAACCTTTGAATCTTCACCTTTTCATCCTTCACCAAATCTACATACTTGAAAAGTTCAAGGTATATCTTTTGATAAGCAACGTGTTCATTACAACCACTTTTAGCACTTAAAAAATGTCTTTCACAACATATGCATCATTATATCGAAATAAAACACATAGAGTTTCTAATTTGTAGAAGGCCCAATAGTCATGGTGTTGAAACCTAAGATTTGATACCAATCTATAATGTACACAACCCCAAATCACACTATAATGGTTGAATACATCACTTGGAAATCATGGGGAAGGCTGCATATAGATATTGCACATTAGAATAAGGTTATCTAAGTCTACACTAGCATGCAAATGAGCCAATAACATAAATATTCAGTCGCTTTAGATGAAATGTACACAAATGTATGCATCTCATTTCCCAAGAACATGTTATGCAAGCATGATATATATCCATATATGAGAAAGATACTAGCATGAAAACAAACATCAAATAATTGATCTATTCAACCATATGACCATCAACGAAATCTCATTTTCAATCTACGATATCAATGTAATACTCAGATCTATAGGATACCACTCACAACTATATTAATTGTGTTAAAAAGTAAATCTACTGATAGTTATATACAACCATTTGAAAAGAAATTAAATCAACATAAAGGCCACATCTAAAACCATAATAAAAATAATAACATTAAGCCCCATGGATGCCACCTACAACCATACAAACCATAAAAAAATTGGGTCCATAAGCACATATGTATGTTGAGATGTAATAAAAAACACATAATAGAATACTCGTCACTAACTACCATTCATAGCTATATCAACATGTACAAATTTAGATATGAGAGGTGTCATTTTCATCCATATATACCACATAAAAATTTAATCTAAAGGTTTCCACCTATATCCATATAAACAAAAAAATGATATCAGATCCAAAAGCTCATATACAGTTGTAATTTTTCTGTATTAAACACATAATAAAATAATCATCTAATTAAGGGGAAACTAGCTTCAATAGGTCAAATTTCCACCCATCCATAGACAAATTCAACTCAATTCATACTTTAACATGTCACTTGTTGGGCCTAGGGGCAGTAGGGAAGAATTCATACAGAATTCTGCCTAAGTATAGAGAAGAACATAAAGGAGAAGAGGAAGGAGCTACGACTAAGGAAGCAACATAAAGGAGAAGGGGAAGGAGGCTGCGACAAAGGGAGTATAAGAGAAGAAGAAGATGAGGAGAAGGACTTGGATGAGGAAGTTGCACCAGATGAGTAAGCCACAACAGAATAATAGAAGGTGACACAAGATGGTATAATAGACTTTCAGCAGAAGTAGGCATGGAAATAGCATAACGACCAGAAAATGACAGTACGACATAATGTTGAGAAAGAAAGAGGCCTTAACAAGAGTGGGTATGAGCTTGGCTAGAGCTGATGGAAACCACACACATGAAGGAATATTTATAAGTCAGGCTAATAGTGCCTCTCATTATGTGTTGCTAGAATAGGAAAGATAGCCTATTGGCTGGATATAATAAGTTGGATGAGATAGCGACATAAAAGGAGTTTGTAATGAGTATGCATTGAGTCAGTATCGAGTATGTAACAAGCATGTATGGGATCTGTATCAAGTTTGTAATAGGGATATAAAAGAAGGAACCTAAGCTATATATGGGTTACCTTTATCTTCTACCTTCTAGATTATAGTTAGACTCTTTGTAAGACTCTTGAGCTAGACTGAAAGTAGTTGCTCGTGATCAGACATTGATGGAGTGAGCTCTCAATCTAGACTCAGTAGGCATTGTTGGTTAATGGATTTGGACTGTTGAGTGCATCCGAGTGAAGTATCTGCAGCTGAGTGCACAGACGAGTAGGAGAGGTTGAGTCAATCCAGGCTGTGTGCAAATCAATAGTAGAAGTAGAGTAGAAATGGAAAAGAGAGAAGATCAGAGAGCATGAGAGGGAGGAAGAGTCTGTAAATATAGAAAGAATATTTTACGTGGAGTCTACAGCTTATTGCGCAGACAAAAGGTAAATCTATTTCCTCATGCAATATGAAGAGAACCTTGTGGTTTTTTCCTTGATCGGTTTGCACGTTATATTCTGTGTATATGTGTGAATGTTGAAAGTAGTGTATATATATGTGTGATTGTTGTAGTGAATGAATGAATGTATATTTTGTTACCATTGCATAGAGGTATGATGGCTTCATTGTATTACTGGATATGATGATGTTGCATGTTTACTGTTTATTTACTTAAGCTGCATAAAGAAAGGTTGGATAGAAGCTTAGTTGTTGAATTATCATGCATACAAATAATCAACCTCCTCGGTCTTCGTTGGAAGCCTTGGTGTAGAGACAAGGTACAAAAAAAGCTTCCCACACAACTTTGGAAACCTGGTTCTTGCACTTACCCATAAAACAAAGATATCTTAGGTGAGACGACATCTGTGTCGCATGTGTTGCTAGCTGAGCTATGCTCCATTGGGTCGATATCTTGAGCTTTGTTGTGCTGAGCAGAAGGGATTGAGCCTGGGTCCAGGGACAGAGAGAGGGAAAAATCCAAGAAATACCTCCGTTTCGTATCTATTAGGCCACGTGGTCTGTGATGACGAAATTTTGCTTGATCTAGCTAAAAATTCCATCATTTTTTATTTACCACCACCTACCATAGTTAAACAGTTCAGAGAAACACTAGGACATATGTGATACTAAATAAAGTTTATCAAAGGTTATGCACAAGTAACTGCCCCGATGGAAAGATTGTTGAAAAAAGGCACTAAGTTTCGGTGGATAGATGAATACCAAGGGAGTCTGGATAAGCTGAAAAGTAATATGGCCACTTTACCCATACTTGTATTTCCAGATTGGAAAAAAAATTCATGTTCATGTTGATGCATCCTCTGTTGCGCTTGGAGTGGTACTAAATCAACCAGGAGAAGGAGAGATTGATCACCCCATTTATTTTGCTAGTAGAAAGCTATAAAATATAGAGAAGAATCACACTACAATAGATAAGGAAGGACTTGTGATGGTTTATCCATTGCAAACATTCAGACATTACTTGCTGGGGGGACATTTCAAAATGTACACTAACCATTCTGCACTGAAATATTTGGTCAATAAGCCAGGGTTTGGGGGGATATCTGCCGATGGCTTCTCCTCTTCCAAGAATTTGACTTTAAGATAATTTTCAAACAGGTTCAATTGAACTTGGGACCAAACAAACTATCAAGAATTGAGAGTGGATATGAACCTACAAATCTAGAAGATAATCTTCCTGATGCACAACTATTTGCGATAACCGCTTTTGATGATCAATATGAAGATATCATACAGTTCTTAACTACGTCTTCTGCATCGAACAAATTTACAACAGGATAGAAGAAACAATTAGTAATGCAAGTTGTAGAATTCCAATTGATTTCTGGCCACTTGTATAAACTGGGCCTTGATGAGATACTCTGACGTTGTGTTTTGGAACACGAGCGACCTATTATTTTAAGTGAAGCACATGTTGAGATTGTCAGAGGATGCTATGCAGGAAAGGATACCGTGCATAAGATATTACAGGAAGGTTTATGGTATCCTACCATGCATGTAGACGCTTGAGATTACTGTCATAGTTGTGATGTCTACCAAAGAATAGGAAAGCCATCTAGAAGAGATGAAATGCCACTAGTACCACAACTTAAATTACAGGAATTTGATAAATGGTTTGTTGACTTTGTGGGACCTATTAGTAGAGTAGGGAAGCACACACCAGCTAGGTATATTATTACTGTGAAGGATTACCTAACTAAATGGGTAGAAGATGCACTAGTCAAGGATTGTACTGCTGTGACGGCATCAGAGTTCTTATTAAACAATGTTGGAACAAGATTTGGGTGCCCAAAGTTATTGATTTGCAACCAAGGTACACACTATTTTAATCAATTGATTGAAGAACTAACATATGAATTTCAGATACAACAAATAAGAACAACTCTGTATCACCCGCAAGAAAATGGAGCGGTTGAAGCATTTAACAAGATTTTGGAAAATGCGCTGACCAAAGTTTGTAACACGCGAAGATATGATTGGGATCAGAAGATTTCTGTAGTACCATGGGTTTATCGCACAACATGTAATAAGTTAACATGCTAGACACCATTCAAGTTAGTATATGGAAATGAAGCTTTCATGCCTATGGAATATATTGTACCGAGTTTAAGAGTGGCGATGCTCACAGAAATGACAGATGTTGATGCTGTCGAATAAAGAGCAGTTTAGTTAATCCATTTGGAAGACAAACGCTGCATTGCAGGATTTCACCAAAATGTAGAAAAACAAAGGCAGAAGGTATGGCACGATAGACACATTAAGAACAAGCAATTTTTAGTTGGAGGCCTTGTTCTTATGTATGACAACAAATATTTCAAGCACCCAAGCAAGCTGAAGACACATTGGTTAGGTCCATATGTGGTTAAGGAAATCATTGATGGAGGAGTAGTGAAATTGGAAAAATTAGATGGCACGAAATTCAGGGGGCTCATCAATGGGAGCCAATTGAAGCCTTATTTTGATAATTGTGACTAGGTTGAAAAAAAAATATAGAAGATGAGAAAGGACATGAGAAGAGAGAAGAAGTGCCTATCGCAAGAAGTGTGGCATGAAAAGTGTGGAGCTGAAACTAATATGGTGTTGGTACAATTATTTAGCAGGCCTTTTTATGTGACAATTGTCAATAATGAGATCCGCAGAAACCAAGGAAATTCAAGCAGACATCAAGGGAATTTGAGGGTCACTTTCGCCATAGGTATCATGACATCAAATAAAAAAGGGGTGGCGTCACTGGAACCTACACATAAGGGTTCAGAATGATGACCCACATTATGATTCATGTTTTCATTATGCTACTCAATCATGGTGCGTGTGAATATTTGACAGATTGATTGCTGGAATGAACCCTCTACTGGTGGTCGATTACTAGTTAGTGCCCATATAATGCCATAACTAGTTTGGTTTGTAAGACACATAGTTAACGAATACTTTTGGAGAAGTATGAATAATAATAATTTTAGTGCTACTAGTCCTAGGGGCCCTGACAGGGAAGTTGTAACACCTATTACGAGTAGGGGAAATGTTGCTGGATATGTCCCACTACAGGTAGGGAGATGCTGGTAGAATAAGCCAGTCCCATGCCTCCCTACAAGAATGTCTCAAATTAGCTTCGTAAAGGTGACAATGAGAAATTATTCTGATACCTGTAAGAGTAATATTGTCCTCAAAGAATTGAGAATGAATGTAGAAATGGTGGCCAAAATTCAAAGACTAGAGGAAATCCCATCAAAGCCTCGAGATAAAACTATGGAATTATGGGCCATAGTGCATAGGATCCATTGATAAGAAATTTCGGTCGGAATGAATGTTTGGACCGAGGGACAAAGAAACATAGGCCAACATCATCACCATCATCACTGTAAAATGCTGAAAATACAAGAGGTGATGATGATTCAAAACACAAGTTGAACCGACACACTCTAATTGAGGGAGGTACTACATATGGAGGATGAAATATCTCACCAGAACTAAAGAAAAGAAAACACTGAACATATGTTGGACTAAGCGACTTCTGCGATCTCTAAGGCTTACCTGGATGTTGCTTACTCATTCACGGATAATGCTGAGGAGGATTATGAAGGGAAGAAGGAAAAAATTTGGATGAGTTGGAGCTGAATCTAGAAACATAGACAGGGAAAATTGTTAATACCGATAACTCCCTCATACTTTCCATCCTACTCCTCTGAACAAAAATTACATTCGGTAAGAAGGAAAAATGACAGTTGTACCAGAAGTTATAAATGCCACAGTAGGAAACAAACACATAAGGAACATACATTCAAGCACAGAAGGAACATTAAGTCATCCTGTAAAATAAGAACGTGCGCGAAGTAGAGACATCAGTAGAAAAATTCATGCTTGGAAACGTTAGTTTCGACCTGGTGGAGCACATGAAAAAAATAGAGGAAGAAGTGCACACAGAGGCAGAGAAACTGGTGAAAATTGTAGAGAATTTTTAGAACAAAATCAGCGTAAGTCAGTACATGGAGAAATAGCTTGCGTGGCTTGGGATGAGCCATAGGTGAGTGTTTGGGGCTGTTGGGCCTAGGGATAGTAGGGTAGAACTCATACAAAATTTTTCTGAAGTATGGAGAAGAACATAAAGGATAAGAGGAAGGAGTTATGAATGAGGAAGCAACATAAAGGAGAAGGGGAAAGAGGTTGCAATAGAGGAAGTAAAAGAGAAGAAGAAGATGAGGAGAAGGCGCTAGAAGAGGAAGTTGCTCCAGATGAGTAAGCCATGATAGAAGAATAGAAGGTGACATGAGATGGTATAACAGAATATCAGCAGAAGCAGGCATGCAAATAGTGTAATGGTGAGAAAATGACAGTAAGGAATAATGCTGAGAAAGAGAGAGGCCTTAACTAGTATGGGTACGAGCTCGGCTGGAGTTGATGGAAACCACATGTGTGAAGCCATATTTGTAAGTCAGGATGATAGTGCCTTCGATTATGTGTTTCTAGGATATGAAAGACAAATTGCTCACTGGATATAGTAAGTTAGTTGAGATAGCGAACGAAAAGGAATTTGTAATGAGTATGTATCTAGTTGGTATTGAGTCTGTAACAAGCATGTATGGGATCTGTATCGAGTCTGTAATATGGATATAAAAGAAGCAACCCAATATGTATATGGGTTATGTTTAGCTTCTAGATTATAGTTAGACTCTTGGTAAGATGCTTGAGCTAGAATGGAATTAATTGCTCATGATCAGACATTGACGGACTGAGCTCTTGAGCTAGACTCAATAAGCATTGTTGTTTAATGGCTATGGACTACTGAGTGCATCGGAGTGAAGGAGCTGCAGCTAAGTGTGTAGAAAAGTAAGAGAAGTTGAGTCAATCCAGGATGTGTGCGGATCCTAGTAGAAGTGCGGATCCTAGTAGAAGTAGAGTAGAAAAGGAAAAGAGAGAATATCAGTGAGCATGAGAGGGAGGAAGAGACTGTAAATATAGAAACAAGATATTAGTAGAGTCTATAGCTTAGTGCGTAGATGAAAGGTGCATCTATTTCCTCATGCCATATGAAGAGCACCTTGTGGTTTTCGCCTGGATGGGTTTCCATGTTATATTCTTTGTATATGTGTGAATGTTGAAAGTAGCATAGATATATGTGTGATTGTTGTAGTGAATGAATGACAGTAGATTTCTTTACCATTGCATAGATATATGATGGGCGCATTATATTACTCGATATGATTATGCTACATGTTTACTATTTATTTACTTAAGTTTCATAAAAAAAGGTTGGATCGCAACTTAGTTGTTGAAGTACCATGCATACAAGTAATCCACCTCCTTGGCCTTCGTTGGAAGCCTTGGCGCAGCGCCAAGGTACTAAAACACCTTCCCACACAACCTCAAAAACATGGTTTTGGTAATTACCCATAAAACAGAGATATCTCGGGTGAGATAACACCTGTGTCACAGGTGCTATTGGTTGAGCTCTGCTCCATCGAGCTGATATCTCGAGCTTTGTTGTGCTGAGCAAAAGGGATTGAACCTGGGTCCAGGGACAAAGAGAGGGAAAAATCCAACAAATTGTTTTTTTGGGGCTCTGTTAGGCCACCTGGTCTATCATGATGTAATTTTGGTTGATCCAGGTAAAATCACCATCATTCTTGATTTACCACCACCTACCACAGTTAAACAGTTAAGAGAAACACTAGGACATATGAGATACAACATAAAGTTTGTCAAAGGTTATGCACAAGTGACTGCCCCGATGGAAATGTTGTTGAAAAAAGACACTAAGGTCTAGTGGAAAGATGAATGCCAAGAGAGTCTGGATAGGCTGAAAAGAAAGATGGCTATTGCACCCATACTTGTATTTCTAGGATGGAAAAAAGAATTTCATGTTCATGTCAATGCATCCTCTATTGTGCTTGGAGTGGTACTAACTCAACCAAGAGAAGGAGAGATTGATCACCCCATTTCTTTTGCTAGAAGAAATCTATCAACTGCAAAGAAGAATTACACTACAATAGAGAGGGAAGGACTTGCGATGGTTTATGCATTGCAAAAATTTAGACATTACTTGCTCAGGGGACATTTCAAAATGTACACTGACCATTCTGCACTAAAATATTTGGTCAATAAGCTAGTGTTGGGGGGAAGATATGCTGAAGGATTCTTCTCTTCCAAGAATTTGACTTTGAGATAATTGTCAAATCGGGTTGATTGAACTTGGGACCAAACCATCTATCAAGAATTGAGAGTGGATACGAACCTACTAGTCTGGAAGATAATCTTCCTGATGTGCAATTGTTTGTGATAACCTCCTTTGATGATCAATATGAAGATATCATACAGTTCCTAACTACGGTTTTTGCGTTGAGTGAGTTTACAACAACACAGAAGAAATCATTAGTAATGTGAGCTGTAGACTTCCATATGATTGCTAGCCACTTGTATAAATTGTGCCTTGATGAGATAATTCGACATTGTGTTTTGGAACATGAGCGACCTATTTTTTTAAGTGAAGCACATGCTGGGATCGCCGAAGGACTCTATGGAGGAAATATGACTATGTGCAAGATATTGCAGGAAAGGTTATGGTGGCCTACCATGCATGCAAATACTCAAAATTACTATCGCAGTTCTGATGTCTACCAAAGAACAGACAAGCCATCTAGTAGAGATGAAATTCCACTAGTACCACAACTCAAATTACAGACATTTGATAAATGGGATGTTGAATTTTTGGGACCTATCAATCTAGCAGGGAAGCGCACAGGAGCTAGGTATATTATTACTGCGATGGATTACCTAACTAGATGGGAAGAAGCTGTGCTAGTCAAGGATTGTACTGTTGAGATGGCATCAAAGTTCTTATTCGAAAATGTTGTAACAAGGTTCAGATGCCAAAAGATAATGATTAATGAACAAGGTACACACTCTATTAATCAATTGATTGAATAACTAATCGATGAATTTTAGATACAACATAAAAGAACAACTCCATATCACCTGCAAGAAAATGGAGTGGTTGAAGCATTTAACAAGATTCTGGAAAATGCACTAACCAAAGTCTATAACAAGTGAAGGGATGATTGGGATCGGAATATTGATGTAGTACTATGGGCATATAGCACCACGTGTAAGAAGTTAATAGGCCAGTCACCATTCAAGTTAGTATATGTATAGGAAGATGTCATGCCTATGGAATATATTGTACCAAGTTTAAGAGTGGCGATGCTCACAGAAATGATAGATGTTGATGCTATAGAAGAAATATTACTTCAGTTAATCCATTTCAAAGAAGACCGATTCATTGTAGGATTTCACCAAAATGTAGAGAAACAAAGGCAGAAGGTATGGAACTATAAACACATTAAGAACAAGAATTTTTTAGTTGGAGGCATTGTTCTTATGTATGACAACAAATTTTTCAAGAACCAAGGAAAGATGAAGACACATTTGGGTAGGTCCATATGTGGTTAAGTAAATCACCGATGGAGGAGTAGTGAAATTGGAAAAATTAGATGGCACAGAAGTCAGGGGGTTCATGAATGGGAGTTGGTTGAAGCCTTATATTGATCATTTCGACTAGGCCAGGAAAACAAAATATAGAAGATGAGGAAGGACACGAGAAGAGAGAATAAGTGCTTATTGCAAGAAGTGTGGTGCAAAAAGTGTGGAGCTAAAACCAATATGGTGTTGGTACATTTATTTAGCAAGCTTGTTGATGTGACAATTTTCAATCATGAGATATGTAGACACCAAGGAAATTCAAGTAGACATCAAGTGAATTTGAGGGTCACTTCCGCCATAAATATCATGACGTCACAAAAAAAGGGGTGGCGTAGCTGGAACCTCCACATAAGGGTTTAGAATGATTAGCCATGTGATGATTCGTGTTGTCATTATGCTACTTAAGGATGACGCATGTGAATATTTGACAGAATGATTGCTGGAATGAACCCTCTAATAGTGGTTTATTACCATTTAGCACCCATATAATGCCACAACGAGTTTGGTTTGCAAGACACAGAGTTAACAAAAAAATGTTGAGAAGTATGAATAGTAGGAATTTTAGTGCTACTGGCCCCAAGGGCCCTAATAGGGGAGCTGTAACACCTGTTCTATGTAGGGGCAATGTTGTTGGATATGTCCCACTATAGGGTGAGAGATGTTGGGAGAATAATCCAGTCCTAGTCCTCCCTGCAAAAACATCTCAAATCAGCTTCATAAAGGTAACAATGAGAAAAAATTTTGATACCCGTAAGAGAAATACTGTCCTCAAAGAATTGAGAACGAATGCAGAAATGGTGGGAAGAATTCAGAGACCAGAGGAAACCCCACCAAAGACTCTAGATAAAACTGTTGAATTATGAGCCACAATGCATAGTATCCATTGATAAGAACTTTTGGTCTGAATGAATGTTCGGACTGAGGGTTGAAGAAACAAAGGTCAATGTCATCACCATCATCACTGTAAACTGCGAAAATACGAGATGTGATGATGATTCCAAAAACAAGTTGAACCAGAACACTCCAATGGATGGAGGTACTACATATATAGGATGAGATATCGCACTAGCACTGAAGCAAATAAAAACACTGACCAGATTCTAGACTAAGCAACTTCCGCGAGCTATAAGGATTACCTAGATGTTGCTTACTCATCCACGGATAATGCTGAGGAAGATTCTGAAGTGAAGAAGGAAAAAAAATGGGATGAGTTAGAGCTGAAGCTAGAAACACAGAGAAGGAAAATTGGTAATACCGATAACTCTCTCATCCCCTCCATCCTACTCCTCTGAACAAAAATTACATCTAGTAAGAAGGAAAAATGACAGTGGCACCGAAACTTATAAACACCACAGTAGGAAAAAAACACAAAAAGAACATACATTCAATGACAGAAGGAACATAAATTCATCCTGTACATCAAAAGGTGCGTGAATTAGTGACATCGGTAGAAACATTCATACTGGAACACATCAGTTTCAACTCGGTGGAGCACATGATGAAAATAGAGGAAGGAGTGCGCACAAAGGCATAGAAATTGGTGAAAATTGTAGAGGATTTTTAGAAAAAAATTAGTGCAAGTCAGTATATGGAGAAATAGTTTGCATGAATTAGGATGAACCACAGGTGAGTGTTGGGGGCCTATTGTTCCTAGGGACAGTAGGGTAGAATTCATACAAAATTTGACCTAAGTATGGAGAAGAACATAAAGGAGAAGAGGAAGGAGCTATGACTGAGCAAGCAGCATAAAGGAAAAGGGGAAGGAGGTTGGGACAAAGGAAGTAAAAGAGAAGAAGAAGAAGAAGAGGAGAAGGTGCTGGAAGAGGAAGCTACACCAGATGAGTAAGACATGAAAGAATAATATAAGGTGACGTGAGATGGTATAAAAGAATATCAGCAGAAGCAGGTGTTCTGATAGTGTAACGACCAGAAAATGACAGTAAGGAATAATGCTGAGAAAGCGAGAGGCCTTGACGAGCGTGGGTATGATCTCAGATGGAGCTGAAGGAAACCACACACATGAAGCAAGGTTTGTAATTTGGGACGATAGTACCTCCCATTATGTGGTACTAGAATAGGAAAGACATCCTGTTGGCTAGATATAGTAAGTCAGCTAAGATAACAACAAAAAAGGAATATGTAATGAGTATATATAGAGTCTCTATCGAGTCGGTATTGAGTCTGTAACGAGCATGTATGGGATTTGTATTTAGTCTGTAATAAGGCTATAAAATCAGGAACCCAAGTTGTATATGGGTTAGCTTTAGCTTCTAGCTTCTAGATTATAGTTAGAGTCTTGGCAAGATGCTTGATCTAGAATGGAAGTAGTTTCCCGTGATAAGGAATTGAAAAAATAATCTCTCGAGATAGACTCAGTAGGCATTGTTGGTTAATGGGTATAGAATTCTAAGTGAATTAGAGTGAAGGATTTGCAACTCAGTGCGCAAATGAGTAGGAAAGGTTGAGTCGATCCAGGCTGTGTGCGAATCGTTAGTAGAAGTAGAGTAGAAATGGAAAAGACAGAAGATTAGAGAGCATGAGAGGGAGGAAGAGTCTGTAAATATATAAAGAATATATTAAGAAGAGTTTGCAACTTAGTGCATAGACAAAAGGTGCATCTATTTCCTCATGCCAGATGAAGAGAACCTTGTGGTTTTCGCCCGGATGGGTTTCCACGTTATATTTTGTGTATATGTGTGAATGTTGAAAGTAAAATAGATATATGTGTGATTGTTGTAGTGAATGAATGACTGTATATTTGTTTACCATTGCATATATGTATGATGGTCAGATTGTATTACTCGATATGATTATGCTTCATGTTTATTGTTTATTTACTTAAGTTGCATAAAGAAAGGTTGGATCGCAACTTAGTTGTTGAAGTACCATGCATACAAGTAATCCACTTCCTCGGTCTTCGTTGCACCCTCCTACAAAACTGTAGAAACCTGGTTCTGGAAGTTACCCATAAAACATAGATATCTCGGGTGAGAAGACATCTGTGTCGCAGGTGTTGCCGGTTGAGTTCTGCTCCGTTGGTTCGATATCTTGAGCTTTGTTGTGCTGAGCAGAAGGGACTGAACCTGGGTCCAAGGACAGAGAGAGGGAAAAAGACAACATCACCCCCGAGATAAGGCCATGGTTCCACAAGAAGAGATACTCTCAACCAATATTAATTAAGGTGTGCTCTTTTTCAACACTGCCAAACATAAATGACTACATCTTATCCATACAGAAATCCATTTCAATGAAACAAAAGGTATTCCTTACTAGTAGCATTTCTATGGAATATGTCTAAAACCCCATAAATTCTCGGAAATATGAAGGCCTGAATATATAGTTGTGCCCTTCTCACCACTATGAAGAAAAAACCTTGCCACAATAAAACAACTATATCTTAGCCATTCAATTTTTTTTCAATGCAAACAAAAGTATAAATTACTAGAAACATCACTTTGGACGCAATGGAATAGGTATAATAACAAAAGAATTCCCGGAAATGGGTGAACAATAACATAGAGTTGTGCCTTTCTTGGCTCTACCAGAGAAAATACAATACATTTCCATCACAAGAAACTCAGGCCACATAACTTGAGAAAGAACAATGCATTTCCATCACATGAAACTCATGCCATATAACATGAGAAATAAAAATATATTTCCATCATAGGAAACTCAGGACACAAAAAATGAGAAAGCACAATACATTTTCATCATAGGAAACTTAGGCTACACAACCTGAAAAAGCACAATAAAATCTTTCTAGGAAAAACTCTAACATAAATCATGTATCGAAATCTACCCATGCAACTCTTTGGGATAACACAATATTCATACCTCATTACAAATCCTTAAATATTTGAAATCCATCCAAGAAATACTTTGGCATAGACTAGTCTCCAAACTCTGTCCAGGAAACACTCTGGCATAGAGAATTCCTCCAATTAAATATTTCCATGCAACACTTTAGCATAGATCAATACTCCCCTTCAGTGGAGGTGAAACAAGAGAATAGAAATAAAATCCCTTGATGAATCTAATCTAAATGATCTTATAACCATTTGAATCCTTGCATATAAATTAACTCAAGTTAACTGGAGAGTAACCACACTATTTACTGGAAGCTTCTCCAAATTCCCTTTTGAAAATTCAATTTCTCATGAGAGCAATTTGAATTCTAGAGAGAGAATCCAAACCTTCTAAGCAAACTTGAATTCAAGTTGGTCCCACTCAATCATGAAAGGAAACTCTAATTAGGTGTAGAGTAAGTTACACAAGAAAATGGTTCCTTCTTAGAATAACAAAAGAGGGGTTATATAAAGAGTTACACAACGTTTGAGGTGTCGAGGCTAAAAATATCTAGTCAGGGAACACTTATGCAAGTGGGGGGATACAAAACCAAACGCAATCCTCCAAAAAGGAGTTACAAAAACCACCAAAGGGGCGCAATCAGTAAGAAAGGCCCACTAAATCATGGATTAGGCTCATTCATACCAATATGAAATTTATGCAAGGAGGTGCATTTTTACAGACAAAGCAAGTTGTTTGTCGAGTTTTATTGTAGCTCAAGGAACACATAGATGAAGCAAAGGAGGTTTGTTGAACTAATTCTTATTTTTATAAGATATACAAATTTGATAAAACACTGGGATTATTGGATATTCATGTCTAAGGCATATGCATGATTGTTTCCTTACACACCCATTTTCCTATTCCCCCTAAAATTGTATGTTTTTTGATATGAAGCTTCTTAAGGAAGCATTGGTGAGGAGTTTAGAGAGTGTAAAAATTAATCAAGATCTTCTATATTTCCGTAAGATTTAATACAACAGATTGTAAATCATATTGCTGAAGATGAACTGTATCTATAAATAGAAGGTAAATTACAGAAGTAGAATTTATAAAAAAAGGTGTTAGAAAACAGGACCACAGAGCAATAACAGATATATAGTTAAATCATTAAACAATATGCAAAACACATTAAACACATTACAGAGAGACACAAATATAATGTGGTTCACCCAAACGATGGGATACATCCACAAAGAAATTTCCAGTCCTTTTATTACTGTCCAAAAAGATGAAGAGATACAACCTGTAGCAATACTGCTGCGCTTCCTCTTCACGCTCTCACAGTCTCTCTCACTTAATCACGGAGATTGTTTACAATGCTATAATACAATAAAATACCCTATGAAGTTGTATTACAATGATTTTATTTTATAGGGGAAATACCATGGGAAAATACTACGGTTAACCCAATACCATGGGTCCGCAAAACTGTTGGCCAACAAAGTGGGGGAACGAGTGTACAGTAAACCTGGGGTACAAACACAGCTGAATAATATCTTTGGATATGGAAGATCAAGATCCAAAACCAACAAAAGGTACAATGGTTATCATTTGCAAGAAGATGGAATTCTTATTTATAAAAATAGAATTTGTATTCCTAATGTGCCAGATTTGAGGAAGATTTTTATGGATGAAATCTATAAAATTCCATGTACTACTCACCCAAGATATCATAAACCAATTGTTATATCTAGAAAACAATAGTTTTGGCTAGGGATGAATAAATATATTGTTGAGAATATTTCTAAGTGCATGATATGTCAGAAAGGAAAATTTGAGCATCAACACCCAACAGGTTTGTTGCACCCTTTTCCAATTCCATAATGGAAATGGGAAATAATTTCCATGGATTTTATTATAGGTTTTCCAATGAATGTGAGGAAACATGATTCCATCATGGTTGTGGTGGATAAATTGTCAAAATTAACACACTTTATATGATTCAAATCTACATATAAAACATATTCCATTGCAAACATTTTTATGAAGGAAATTTTTAGGTTGCTCGCATTGCCAAAGGAAATAATTTCACACAGATATACAAAATTTACTTCAAATTTTTGGAAAAGACTCTTGGAAAGCTTAGGTTCACAACTGAATTTTAGCACTACCTACCATCCACATATAGATGGGAAAACAGAGAGATTAAATCAAGTTTTTTAGGACATGCTTTTCATGCAGGTGTGGACAAACCATCAAAGTGGGAAGATTATTTACACTTGATAGAATTTTCATTTAAAAATGAGAAAGAAGCTTTGTTTGGCATGAGTCCATTTGATGCTTTGTATGGAAGAAAGTGCATAACACCATTGACATGGGACAATCTAGAAAAAATAAGTGTTCTTGGGATATAATTACTCAAGTAAATGGAACAATAGGTTGCAAAAATTAGAAAGAATTTAAAGGCATCCAAGATAGAATTTTTTTTTATGAAGATAAGAATAGAATGCATGAGAATTTAGTGTTGGAGATCATGTTTACCATAGAGTGAGGCAAAGGAAGAGTTCCTTGAATATTGGAAGTTGTGCCAAGCTATCATCAAGATATTTTAAGATATTTTGGGCCATTTAAAGTGCTTGAAAGAATAGGGCCAGATGCATATAGAATTGCATTTCCTCCTAATAATAGAGATCATAATGTTTTTTTATGTTTATTTGCTTAAGAAATGTACATAATCCTAACCATGTGATTGGTTTGGTTGTGATTCAGGTGGAACCCGAGGGAGAGTTCAAAACCAAGCAACTATGCATCCTAGAAAAGAAGGTAACATTGCTTCAGAACTGATCCATCGGACAGGTAAAGGTGCAATAGAATCAATTTGGTCCTAATGAGGCTACAAGGGAGTTGGAGTATTCCATGAAGGAGGCATACTCATTTTTGTTATGATTTTAAGAAAACACTAAGAAAATTGTTATTCCAGGGGGAGGAGATTGTAATACCCCAAATTTGAGTTGGAATGTATTTAACCAAGATTAGGTAAACGATGTAATTATGCTAGTATGAATTCCTAGTGTGGAGGTCAAGGCCAAGGCCCGACTATTGAATGGATAGGCATGTATGATATATATATTTATATTTGGACCATATTATTGGATTATCATGCCAATTTGGAATGTATTCAAATATTATGTTGAAAATTAATAAAATGGTTTAGGATGGTTGTATAAAGATCACTAGAGGGGTTGCGATTCCACCAAAAGGGAAAAGGAAGAGGGGCCTATGGGTAAACTAAATCATATATTTCCAAGTGTTGAACTTAGAACCCAACCAAAATATTCCGTGTGCTTTAAATTATCTAATTAATTCATTTTGAATTTTAACCCAATCATTGAATGCATGTGTGAGGATTGGTGGGGAAAGTCACTTCATGTAGTTATTGAAGCATGTAGGTGGTGACATTTATGTCAGCTGTACACACTAGTAAGCACTATAACGGTTGGATTTCCTGAGGGAACTGTGAATCGATGAAAGGAAATTCCTTCCTTGTGTTTTGTGGGGTATTTGGAAGGAGTTCCACATATTTGTGATGGTTGAGTGAGATCTCTATATGAGTTGTTGGATAAGCATAGAGAGAAGAATGGGTTGTGGGATGAGTGAGAGAAGCCATAGGTGTTTCCTTCATCCTGGTGGCCTCATAACCTAGCTTGGGGGTGGCCTTTGAGAGCAGAAAGAATGCATGCTAGACAGAGTGCCTACAGTTGGGTGGAAAATCCCTCTTAGACAACCAGTTGATTAGATCTCTTTTTTTAGAGATAAGTATTTTCTCGAGTGCTGGAATGATTATGCAAATGTTTTAGTTAATGCATTGTAACGATTAAGCTTGCATATGCACAATAAATGTGTGTAGATCCTTATTTCTACTATGTATTTTGATATCTCACATGCACACACATTTTTTATTGTTATGAAATTCATAATTATGGTTATTCAAAAAAATTTGGAAATTTTGAATCAGTTCATGTCCCCTCCTATCGATCGGATTGAAGGATGGGGACATGAAAAACTACCATCTTGCAGATTCATTGCAAAAAAATGATCTTAAACCTTAAATCCCCAAACTCTTAATTCCTTAAACCATAAACCCTTAACCTTTGACCCATAACCCATAATCACTTAACGCTATAACCCATAAATCCCCTAACCCCTAATATATTAATCCCCAACACTTAAATTCCTTAACCCCTACGTCATTAACTATTGTCCATTGAATCCCCTAAACCATAGATATCCCCTAATCCCTAACCCCTTAACCCATATCCCCTTAAATTCTAATCCCTAAACCCCTAAACCCTTAACCTATAACCCATAACACTTTAAAGCATAACCCCATAAGCCCCTAACCTTGTTGTGTTCCAAATCTAGTTCACCAGAATTACCTGAAGGAATGGTACAAGAAATCCATCATTGGATAATAATGTATATTTGTATAACACGAGAGATGATGTTATAATGATATTATATCGTGAATACATAGGATTACATAGTGACTATTCACTAAAGGGATATGTCCCTTATTTAAACTAATTATTTAATGTTTATATTGTTATTATTTATTAATGATAACTATTTAATATTTTATTTGTTACAAACCACTAAATCCCCTAATCCAAAAAACCCATACCCCTAATCCCTTAATAAATAATCCATAAACCTGTAATCCCTATTGGCTTAACCCATATGAATTGAATCCCCTAAAGCCTAAGCCATTGACCCTTACTCCCTTAATCCCTAATTCATAATCCCTTAACCCCTAAGCCCCTAATCCCTAATCCCTTAAACCGTATTTTTTTAACCCATAATTCATAAACCATTAACCATTAAAATACCTAACTCCTAAGCCCTTAACCCCGTATCCCTTGACCCTTAATACCTTAAACCCTAAAATATTTAATCCTTTAATCACATAATCCCTTCTCTCCCTATACCTTAAACCCCAAAAATCTGAAGTCCTTAAACCCTAAACTATCAACCCTTGACCCCTAAACCCCTAATATCTTAACCTTGTAACCCATAAATCCCCTAACCCATGTCTATTGAATCCCCTAACCCCTTAACCCCTAATCCCATAAAACCTAAAACCTTAAATAATAACCCCATAAGCCCCTAACCCGTAAATCCCCTAATCCATAAACCCCATACACCTAATCCCTTAACCCCTAAACACCCTAACCCCTAATACCTTACCCCATAATCACTAATACCTTAACCTTTTAAACCCCTAATCTCTAAGACCCTAATGTTTAAGACCTTGACCTTTAATCCCTTAACCCCTAATTCCTTATCCCATATTCCCTAAACCTTTAATACCTAACCCCTTAACTCATAATCTTAAATTCCCTAACCCTAAATTATTTTCCCTTAATCCCTATTCCCTAATACATTAACCCCTAATCCATTAACACCTGAGCCCCTAACCCCTAACCCTTAATACCTTAAACCTTATACCCTTAACCCATAATCCGTAAGCCATTAACCTTTAAAATCCCTGAGCCCCCAACACCTAATCTCTTAACCCTTAATCAAATAAACCCAAATCCCTAATCCCTTAACACTTAAATAACTAAACCCCTAATCCCTAATTCATTAACCTTTAATACCTAAACCCCTAATCCCAAAATATCCTAATCTTTAAAGCCTATATCCCCTTAACCCACAAGACCTCAACAACTTAAGTATTTATGGACAGTGGTCGTTAAATTGGAAGCTAAATAGGATGAAAAAGTAGAAACTACAAAGGAAGCTAAAGTGGAAGCTAAAAAAAGGAGTGAAAAGGAAGCTAAATTGAATCTATACATGATTCTACACAAGAATCCAAATTGGGAGCTAAACAGGGCGCTAATGTCGACGCTAAATTTGGTGTTAATTATCACCTACTTTAGCACTGACTAGTCATAGACAATGCAAATAACACTAGAAATAGAGCCATCCCATTGAATAGGACCAAATATTTCTAGCAAATGGAGAAAAATATATTAAAATGGTGAGTGGAAGAAAGAAAGGGAGTTAAACAAGAAGTTAATCACAGGGTTTTGTTGTAGTGTTGCAAAACATGTTATTACTGAGAGATCCAAGCATCATTACAATATCAAATATTTTTTTTATATGTCTAGGGTTAAAATATTTTCCTAAACAATGCCTTAGTATTTTTAAGGTTGGTTTATAGACATTTGTGCAAGAAAGAAATGTGAATGAGTTTTTGCCAGATTTATTTAGCAAAACATAATTGAAAAATGAGAATTTAAAGTCATAATAACACAAGATGAGTGTGGTGTCATACCAAGAAAAGGCTATATTGGAGTTGGGAATCCCAAAGTATATCTCAAAACTTTAAATAAATTCTGGGAGACCTTAAAAAATTCTTATGATGCTAGCAACACAATGATTATAGACGATTTGAAATAAAAACACATTGTCAATGATGAAGGGAACTATGAAATTACTTAAAAACTATAATTGTGGGGATAAGAATGACACACATGCTTGTTAGATCGATTGTGGCCTTTATTGATACACCTAAGTGGCATTAACGATGTGAGATCCATTGTAAAAAAAATGAAATTAGTTTGTTGAATAATGTAATACAATATTTTATCATGATGGTGTTTTCTATGTCTCGCATTGCTATTAAGGTCTTCATATTTTTGTATATTCGATTGTGTTTGATTATTTGAAGGGGCTTGTTATTGATGAGTTACCGAATTTAAAATTTATTAAAAATATTTACTTAATAAATGGGAATGAAAATTTAATGAGCCCTAAATTGGGGTTTGTATAGTGCAAATCATATTCTAAAAATGTTAGTATCAGAATTAAAATGTGCAAAATTAGATTTGAAAATGCCAATCATGGTTTTCATAAGTGAAAATTTTGATTATGAAAGTGCCAATATTAGCTTCCAAAAGTGCAAAAATTAATTCCAAAAGTGTCAATATTAGATTCAAAAAGTGCAAAATCTAGTTCCAAAAGTATCAATTTAAAATCCCAAAATTGAGTTTTGGAACCTAATATTGGCAATTTTGGAACCATGTTTTGCACTGTAGTAAGGGTTTTTTTGGACTTTAGAAAGGTTGTTTTTTACCTATTTTCGATGGGACTTGGACTATAATTATTCCAAATTTAATGAAATAGGTATTTTTCATGTATTTGGGTGGTACTATATATTATTAAATTAACTACCAAGGAAAACCTAGAGTAGATAGAGTGTAAATGTAAAGTACTTTGTTGACGCAGACTAGGATTTAGAACTTGATCCAAAAATATCCGCAAGTAGTTTTTTTAATCTATTTGGAGAATCAATCATTGTATGAGTAGGAGGAAATTAATAGTTGTACTTTTAACTACAAAAGGTGAATACACAACATCTAGATATGCAAGTATGAAACTTTTTAGGGTTGGAGAGATTGTGTTCATGTAATGCTTTTGTACAACAAGTTGTAAGGTTTGATTTCTACAATCAAAATGAAATCATTTTGGAAAATAATTATACTTATCATGTTAAGATAAAACATATTGATATGAATTACCACTTTGTGAAAGACATGGTTGAAGAAAAGAATTCATGTGTTTTTGGATATAATTAACACCTTGAAGAACGTTGTAGACTCACTACTGAAGTCTCTTAGTACTAAGAAATTATATTGCTGTAGATCAAAGGAGATTAATGCCTTGAATATGTGACCTTAAAAATACCGAGTCCTACTATTTTGCAAAGAAAACAACACATGGGGGAATTTTGGAGATCTATTTATATTATTTTCATAGTTTGTGCATTAATGCACAAGGTGTTAGCTATAACATATGAAATTTTCACTCATGCATGAGAAATATTTGGGATTTAATTTTATGATTTTGTGTCTAATTGTATTCAACCCATTGTAATCTAATATTTGTTATGGGATGTCACGTCCCAATTAATTCGATCAATATAGGAGGAAAACATGAGATGCTTGGGGTGTTAAAGTTCATCCCCAGTGCCAAATTATGAATTTTATGAAGTTCTAAATGCATGTGCAACTACAACAATAAAATAAAGAGTGGAAATAGATTCATTTCACACACAAAGCATGCATATATCAACATATTTATCATAGGCATAAAAACAAATCATGCACATAGATAAACTCATCCTCATGCTATGCCCAAGAATCGAAATGAATAATTCAAACTGGGCCATCTCATTCAATTTAGCATAAATAAACAATCATTCATAATACACAAATTTATCATATTTGGAAACATTAGTAAACACTTATATTTTAATTTAAATTTTCCGAGCAACTGACTATGGAAGAGCAACGTTCCACCCAATGGTAGGTATTTTCCTAACCTATATTCTTTCAGCTAAGAGACCACCCCCAAGCTAGGATATGTATCCACTAAGGAAGAACTACTTAGGCTCACTCACAACCATAGATACAAGCACTCATGCTAATCCAACACACAACTAGGTTTATCAAGAATTTAGGGAGACATGGAAGGAGAATGCTAATCCACTGAGCCCAACAAAAAAAATACAGGCATCTCAATTGATCTCAACCATCCTTGGCACCCACAATACCTACCACACCCAACACAAGGAAGTTCCCCTTCTCTGCTACACAGTCCGTCAGGCACCCCTTCCCTCCAGTGATATTTAGGGTGGGAATATAAAGGTACAAGCTACTTAATATTCTGATATTCTTTCCTTCACTAGGTTTATCAAGCAATTTTGACCTCTAATCTCTCTCCTAATCCAACTTTAGATTTTCTTGTTTTTTTGCCACATGACTTTCAGCCACGAATTTAAACTTCCGGGCTTACACATATGTTCCTATAACTGAATTTTGGGCATTTTTCACTCTCAAATTAATCCCAAGGTATATGTCTATGGATTCCCCTCAAAATTTCACCATCCACATGAGTTTATGAGTCGTCTAGAGACTCTAAAATATAGCTTAATTTTTTGTTACGATTTTTGGTTTTTCCATGGCTTATAACCGATGTATGGTGGTTTACCCATGGAATGGAAATGACGGAGAATGAATTCCCATGAGATAAATTGAATTTTGGGTCAAGTAAACTGAGCGCATGCTCAGTAGTACAATTTTTTTGGGTTTTTCCCATGCTCCATTAAATTCATGAGATGATTTTTGGGCTACCTCCTTACAACAAAAATTAAATATCAGCAAGGGAGTCAAGATGGGTTCTTAAGATGACATTTGGAAACAAAGGATTCAATCCCCCAACCCCTGACCTCTCCCTAGTGGATACACACAATGCCCTTATTTTAGTTGCTTCCCATAGCCATCTCTTTGAATTTTAATTGCATTATAAATATTTAATCGATTTTACAATTTCCATGGCTTATTAGCACATGGCTCACAAAATATAAATTACTTGCCTTTTAAAAGCCAAGTATTCACTAGCATGGCTTTATCCTTGAGCTCCACACTGGGACTCATACACTGCATGTACACAATATTTACATATCAAGCCGATAATTTCCAAGGGTCAAAATGGGGGTATTAAAGGGGATTAGAGTTGTAATTTAACTCAGTTTAGTGGATTAGTGTTTTGGATGATGTTTTGTTGTGAATAGTTAAGTTAATATACTGAAGAATATAGAGGTGAAATTCTAAGTTATTTTCATGTTCAGTGGTAACCAAGGTAATTCTATGTGTACTATGTGTATATGCTCATTGTTATTTATATTTTTGTTATGAATCTAAATGTATTGCTTCATGTGCAAAGGTTTAGAACTTACATGTGTGTGTGGATTATATCACAAAATGTTTTCTTTCATTTGAATACTAGCATATTCTAGATCAAATATAGACCTTGCAACGTTTTGGTCTACGGTACACCTTTTAAGTCACACTTGCAACCAATTTATAGACAAATAGCCATGATTTGGTTAGTGACGACTATTGAAGTGGATATAGGGCCTAATAGTCAATGGATAAATCCTTCAAAGAAATCAAATACATTAATTAAAAATATGCTCCATCAATCCCAAAATCAAACTTGATTGTTGTACAATGGCTACATACGTATGCGTTAATAGAGGTAGCAACTCCTTGTTGGGACTCTAAATCATGCAATTATATACATTTCTCAACCTTATTCTTCAAGGGACCATTTTACTCAACTAATTATTATAAGTGCAATGGAGACTCTAGTGACATTATTGATTCAACAACACCACAACCAATTATTGGAACTAGCTCCCCCTCAATATTTAAAACATAAAACTACATGTTGCATCTTTAAACTTCAACCTTGTATAAAGACTATTAGTCAAAATGTTTTTCATGTTATGACTAGACTCAATAATTGGAATTGTATCCACATGGATAGAACTTACCTCTGAAGTAATAATATGAAACTCTATTGAAATCCCATGCTAAGAGTGGATTTCTACCTTTATAGACGTTTATCTAGGAGTCATGGGTGGAATATTCCACTCTTGGGATTTAATAGTTATCCTTTTTTTCTTTTGATAAATAGGAGACTTAGATCATGCATTTTTTTTATTGACATGGCACCTTATTCACTTGATTTTGTTGAATCTAGCAGAAGCGAACACAATAAAAAATGATTATATCAAGAATTCATTGTTTAATTCTAACTCAAGATAAATGTGAGCATGAGTATGAATTCCCTTTCAAAAATGGGTAATGCCAAACTTTAATCCCAAAGTTGATCCCACTTTCCTGAATCCACATAGAAAGGTGAGATTCAATATAATCACTTGCTCTAGGGTCGACAAGGCTTTAGGTATTTGGGTATTCTAATTGGAGATGACTCTCCTCCACACTAATTTGTCATGGTGAATGGAATCATCTCCATGGTTTTTAAAGTAGTCAAATATGAAGCTATGGATGCAAATTTTCCATCAAGACAGATAGACAAGGTAGAGGGTGGGAACAAAAACAACAAAAACAAGAAAATATGGTAGAGATTTCCTCAATGGAAATGATATTTTAACATCAAAATATTTGATAATAAATTTTTGTTGACTTTTCTAAGATTTACAATATTTTATTATGAAATATATTTTCTATATACACTAGTAAAAAATTAGAGATAAGTGACCAGGTGACCAAAAAATTTGGTCACGATAGTTTTTTCAAGGGATAAATAACCAAACCTGAGCAATTTTAAGTGATCCAACTAAAATTGACCAAGATAAATGACCTATTTGGTCATGGGATAAAATATACAAATAAATAAAAAGTAAGTAAAATAAAAATGACCACATAACAATAACATTTTATTTAGTCATTTTTAGTTGGGTCACTCCGACAATGGAAAAATACAATTTTGATAATGAATTTGTACAATTTACTAAATTTTAACACTACAGATGGATTCAAATACCCCCTTTATAAAATGGTGATTCAATCCATCTTTAGTGTTAAAATTTAGTACAATTTATTAAATTTTAACACTTCTAATGGATCGAGAGACCCCTTTCTAGGGGGTCTCTAAATTCATTTGCAGTTTTAAAATTTAGTAACTTGTAACATTGGAGACAGATTCAGAGACACGAGTGACCATGTGAATCATGTCACTTTATGGCAATGGTAAAAATTGTAATTTTTCCAATGAATTTGAACAATTCACTAAATTTTAACATTGCACATGGGGGTCTCTGAATCCATCTATAGTGTTAAAATTTAGTAAATTGTAACATTGTATATGGATTAAGAGACTTGATTTATAACCAAAAAAGGAATAATTCTACATGATATTTATCCTAGTCTATTTACTTGGCATTTTAGTGTTGATGATCAACATCGACGTGAACCTAAAGTGTCGGAACATGACTCCATAAGGGAACCTACTGAAATTTTTTGCAATGTCATTTAATTTGTACCATCACATCTATTTCAATGTGCTTATCATGCCCATATCTTATTTCACCATTTTTTCTTTCGTATTATCCCTTCAACATATCCACCAAGTTGCATCATGTCTGTCATCATAGTGTGTCGATTGAGTTGATTCTTGGATATTTGTCATGTTTCCTTATGAGCATCGTCATCTCATGAATTTGGTTTCATTGTGTCCAGCTTGTCGTATTGGTCACATTCATTTTTTTTGAACAAAATTGTCTTCATTTGACCCTCTAAGCAGTCTATTAAAGTTTCAACAAGTTCATGTATTTTGCGTCATGTTAACTAAAAATTGTCAATTTCACAAACTCTATTAATTCTTCATATGGTTATGTTCGGTGTGGTTTTGCACACGCCTAAGTTTGGAAAGTTCTAAAGTCCATGTCGGGTCCCTCCCCTGCAAAAAATACCAATATATAGTTAATATATTATATGCTAATATATATATCATATAGTTAATATTTTAATATACGATATATTATATAATTAATATATTAATATATTATAATGTTAATATATTAATATCGTTATCATCATCATCTTAATATAACCCCAAACAAGACACCAACTTTGTGTATAAGACCCCCTTGTTTATGGGACAAGGGACCTTCCTCTACAAAACAATTTAACTGCTAAATACTAAATATAATTAATATATTAATATACTATATAATATTAGGGTGTGTGCAAGAAGTTTAGGGACCTTTTAGATGCAATTCTACTTATTGGAAACATGCTCATGATATATAAAAACACAACATGCTCATGTTATGTAATGTTTGGTTTGGTTAATCTCGAGCCTGACATGTCATATGACACATAGGTTAGGCTAGGAAAAACGCACATGCATTTTATAGTTACAAAATGCATATGCATTATGCAGAAGGAAAACGTGTACGCATTATGTAGAAGCAAAACGCGCATGTGTTATGGAGAAGCAAAACACACACACATTTTAGAGAAGAAAAACATGCACGCATTATGGAGAACCACAAAAAATGGTTTTAGTGCATGGCTAGGGAAATGAATAAAAAAATAGTTTGCATCATCAAGACTTAGGAACTATAGTAATATTTTATCATCATCAAGAACAACATCTCAAACAACCATGCCTAACCTCCCAAGAGCATAATTTTTATTTTTGTTGTAATATGTAGGCCATTAGGAAGTTTTAAGAACCAAGTATGGGTCAGAGTCCCTTGGCCATGCTTGAGGGAGGAAACTTAAGAATTATGTCATAAAGGTAGGCTTTAAGGCTTTAGGTCCATGAACAAGGCATCAAATTTACACATAGGAGCTCTATATGTGATATTTTGCATCTAAGAGAGAATATGCAGTGCATTAGAATTCTCTTAGCACTAGAAACATATATGTAGAAATGGTTGAGGGAGGAAACCTAGTCCTTAGGTCCTAAAGGAATCCTATAGACATATACGACCAAGAACAACACCTCGAACAAATACACATGATCTCTTAAGGGTATCCTCAACCTTTAAGTTGGGATATGGCCATGATCAGGATATTTTTAGCATTAAATATGGAGGATAAGGTGTTAATCATGTTTGGTACATAAAGCTTCAATTTTAGGTTGTAAACCAACTTTTAGGGCTCAAGGCCCATGGACAACACCTTGAATTACCATAGATGACCTCTCATGTTGATAGTTTTGTTTTGAATGGGGATATGGGAACCATTAGGGGTTTCTAAGTACTACGTATGTGTCTTGGTACCTTATACATAATAAGGGAGGAAACCTAGGCCTTAGCCCCTAGAAGATGCTTCTATCCATCTAGATCCAAGAATGATGTGTTGGACAACCTCAATATATCCTTCCATGGTTTCGTTTACCTTGAAATGGGGATACAAGTTCCATTAGAACATTTTTATCATTCACATGGGTAGGTGGATACACTTGGTCCTTAGGCCTTAAAGGAAGTTGTTAACCATTTAGGGCCAAAATTGATGCCTCCAACCACAACACATGACATTGAAAGTGAATAATTTGAATCTTAATCGGTATATGCATGCCATCATCATTTGTTGAGCACTAGGTATGCATATCAAGGCCATGGACATGGTCAGGGGAGTAAAATATGGCCTTAGGCCCTAACTAAAGCTTCTAGGCTTCTATGGATAGGAAGGATTCCTTAAAAAATCACACATGGCATCTCATAGATAGATATATTTCATTTTGAGATTGTGTTAGCTTGTTCTTGTGATAGTCTAGGAACAATTTCTAGCACTAACATCATTGACGCCATTGCCGGGGATGAAGATGAAGTATATCTTCCCTGGGATATCATTATTCATCTGATTTTGAGAGGTGAACAAAGTCAAAAAATCTTTTAGACTACAATTTTTCACTAGCGACTCCACGATTAAAGATTCCACTGCAAGGAGAATTTTGTTGACAGAAAAATGAAGAAGCAAAATGGAAATACTGGGTATGAGCTTGTTACTTTCCTCCATGAGGTTTTGTTCTTATTCATCAGTTATTTCCTGTCTTTCCCATTGCATATCAAAATAATTATTTTTTGTTTTGTCTATTCTGATGATCATAAACGTTCAGGTACATATCCCTCTTTGGAAGAAGAAAGTCTGCATTCTTTTTGTTTTATTTATGTTGATCCTATTCCTTCATTTGAAATACATGTGAAACATGATATACATATACCCATATCTCTTGAACTTGATTATTCTGGTCATCTTGTAGAGAATAAAACTGATCTATTACCTTCCACCATCACTGCTAAAACTTGCGAACGACTTGTTGAACCTCATTTTAAACTCACATATTTTCAGTTTTGACTCAGACATAAGATGTTTAAACCTCTTAGGCTGCCATCTCTCTTACATCCTTACCCTTCCTACTTTGTTGAATATCTTCCCCATTTTATTGGAGAAAACCATATTACAACAGAGAAGCATTTAGGATCTTTTCAATATAATTTCATTGATAATTTTGAAATCATGCATGAGGATGTTGTCATGAGGTTATTTTTGAAATCCTTTGCTGGAGATGCTGGGTTTTGGTTCCGAAATTTAAAAGCTGATTCAATTGGATCGTGGGAAGAGTTACATGATGTTTTTTTGAATTATTGTTATAGCGGATTTCACCACTCTAGGTGAATCACACTTTGTATGGCCTTCCCCTGTCCCGCTGTAGACTCTTTAGACCCCATGGACCATCTTTTATCCTTTGATGTTTCCTTGATCATCCCTAAAACTATATGAAAAATGATATACGCGGCTTTTTACCCGATAACCGCATACATACGCGGGTTTGACCCCTATAACCGCGTACATCAGGATGTGTGCATAATCCAAATCCTTTTGGAGTTTTCCTTGACATGGATCCGACTCATTTGACTCTTGGCCTTCCATATGCCTTGAGATCACTCAGATTCGACCCTTCATTATCCCTTGTGAAGCTATATAAGGAACCCCTTGGTACATTGAAGGCATATAGAGAGATTGAGAGAAAAGAAACTATAGTCCATTGTTGGCAAAATTTGTACTTGAGTCTGCATCCCTTTGTCCCTTGGAGCACTGTTGTGTTCTTCCGAAGCTTTCCTTTTGCTAGTGAGCTTGCTATCATGAGATGGAGGATTGAGGTGGTGGAGGTCCAAGTGGGGGATTCAGTTTCTCCGGTTCGCAGACGTGCTGTCAGAGGTTGTATCTATCTTGTAATATCTGATTTATATTAATGGAAATATCTTTTTTTTTCCAATGATGTGTATTTGATTAAATATTGTATCCATTGGAATATGTCAAATGCTTTTACATTATTGATTATATATGCTAGAATAGATCTAACACCATGATATATAGTATGCTTGTATTGTTTACTTGTTGTTGAGGAAGTATTATATTAATTCAAGCTGAAGATTGGAAAGCTCAATGGGGATCTACTTCAACCGTCCGAAATAAGGTACGAGGTCTGATCCTTTAGTGTTAGACATTTTATTTCTATTGCATATTGGGAAATATTGATTTTTGGAGTCAAAGTTGTCTGTTGTGGTACCCCAAGCCATAGGAATTTCTCTCCGTAATAATTATTGGGGTAAGAATAAATCTTATGATCAATTTCTTTCCGAATTTTATAGTTTGAAAAGGGAGAATGATGAGCCAATTACTAAATTTAATTGGAGGTTTCAAAGTTTTTATATCAGTATGCCTACAGATATCAGACCTTTAGAAAAACTTTCTATGGTATATTATGTTATGGCTCAATATTCAGATCTTGTCTTTTTCCTGTTAGAAAGGAAATCATCATCTTTAAGAAAATTGTTTAAGGATGCAAAATGAGTGGAGGAGAACATCTAAGCTTGCAAAATGCTTCGATATCAGGCTCATGTTGAAAATATACAAGCTTATGAATAGGAAGAAGAACGTAGGTATCATTCAGATTTAAGACATTTTTCTTCATCATTTTCAGATTTTCATATGAAAAAGGATATAAATGACGCTTGTGTTGATTCTTCATATCAATTTGCTGAATTTTTTGATGATAATATACTTTCAGTGGATTACAGCAGAAATTTCCTAGTTCCTGCTATGATATTATTGCGTTATGAAAAAGACGTTACTGCTCTTCAACCTCTTACTATTGATATAAGAAATAAGCTTCCATTCTTGACTTATGGTCACTTTCATAATTTTATTTGTTCAAGTTTTAATGAATAATTTTATTTAAAGGTCGATAAGCAGTTTGAAGAGCCCTTGGTTTCCATTATTGAGCCAAAGTTTAAAAAGAACAATAATGGAGAGGAAGAGAAAGCTTCACTTTATGATAAATATAATGAAGATATTGAAGTTTTAAATCAAAAATTTCATGATCTCTTGGCTTCTTAGATAGAGTTGTATTTTTCAAAGGTTTCTAATGCTCTAGCTTTTGACATACTTCCTATTTCCAGTTATAAGTATCAGCTGCCTACAAACTCTTTATTGCATTTATCACATATTTGGTGGGGTTTCTCAAACAGTAGCATGCATGGAATTATGATCCTCAGTCAAATGGTTTCTTGGCTTCACTGGAAGTATGATTACACTTGATTGGGTTGTTTCCTCTGATTAGAAGTAGGATTAAATAGCAGAACAAGCTCGCTATACGAGCATGTGGATTTTTTTCAGTATGCTGGTTTGTAGCAGTATTTTGTCATTTCAGAGGTATGAGTTTAGAGTTTGATAAAGTTGCATAGATTTGGTAAATGAATCCATCACCCAATGAATAAGGCACAAGGTCTACAGGTTCTTAAATCCTCACAAGGAGGAATTCATCCCGCAGCAAGAGCCAGATGTTATAACTAGATCTTGTTCTCAGTTTATCTATTCTTTTTGTCCTAATTTTCAACTGTTGGTTTAAAATGATTTTACATTTTATATTGATTTTAAGAACTTTTGACAATCAGTCATTTTTGTTGGATTTAATGCTTTTAATGGTTGAATTATTTCATTAATTTAGTTTTAGGGTTTGTATTTTGGGATTATTAGTTAATATGTATATCTTTAAGCTTTCAATAAATTATAATAAAAGTTTTTATTCCAAGTTTGATTTATAATCTAACCCTCATTTTTGAGTCATTTGTCAAATATTTTCATGAGAAGATTCCTGTCGCAGCTCTTTTTTCCTGTTTTTGTCATTATCATTGGGAGCAGATTACGAGGTGATGGAAACGCATTCTAGAAAACCAAAAGAGGTTTTTGTCCACAACATACTCATTCAAAAAAACATCTCTCCATTTTGCAACAGCTTTTATCATTTGAGAGATTTGAATTCATCTTTCTGGCCTATTTTTAAGGTTTGAATTATTTAATAATTTCCTATTTTAGTCACAAATTTCCAGCACGTATTTCGATCAATTGAAGGGGAGTTTTTAAAAAGCAAGAGATTTTTTTTGTTATAACAGACTTATTTAAAAAAAATTCTCTCATTTTTTGCACAGGTGTCTCGGATCGAGAGATATGAAGGCGTATTTGAGACCCAAATTTTTAGAAATTCGCCAAATTTCCCCAAATCCTATTTGCTATTTTTGGGTTAATTGTCTTTAAATATTTTGAGTTATCATGTAATTAATTGATGTAACTGTTTCAAATTTAGACCTAGAAGGTAGTTATGGAACTACTTTACCTTTGTAATGATAAAAGGAAGACAAACATACAGTTTTGAGGTTGTATTTTTCACTCAAGGAGAGGCTTTTGGAGCTTTGATTTCTCAAGCTAGCATTTATAACTCTTATGTAAGTGGATGACTGTTATTGATTATATATAAACTAATAAGCCCTTTTACCTGTCATGTTTTTTCATTTCTGATTTGGTTGATTGGTCAGTCTACAATTTCATTTCCTGTTTAAAGGTTTATTCATGTAAATACTTGTAACCTGTGGGTGGAATTAGTATTTCATGTGTAATGTTTATGGCTTATTGGGATGTGTTTGATCCCCAGTTTATCCAACTTACATGATTTAGTTTTATATTATCTTGTGGATATTTATTTCCTCCTTGCTGATGAAGTTTTTAAAACCAAAACCCTAAAAACCAATTTTATTCTATTTCATTTTGAGATTGTGTAAGCTTGTTCTTGCGGTAGTCTAGGAACAATTTCTTGCACTAAAAACTCCCTCAATATCCCTCCCTCCACCACTCTCTCTCTCTCACTCACCCCGTCCCCACCTTCTCTCTATCGCTCACCCCACATCTCTCTCTCTCTCTCTCTCTCTCTCTCTCTCTCTGTGTCCCCCACCTTATCTCTTTATATATATGTGTGTGTGTGTGTCACTCCCTCACCCCCCTTATCTCATAGTCTCTCTCCACCTTCTATATACCTCCCTCACTATCCCTCCCTCCATATCACTCTCTATATCATTCACCCCCCCTTCCTCTTTGTCCCTCACCCATCCCTCCCTCTCTCCCACACAATCTTTGTGTGTGTGTCCCTCCCTCACTATCCTTCCCTCCATCCATTAGAGGAAATTTGGGGTCTAAAATGGGCCTTATAAGAAAACATGCCAAAATAAGTTTTTGTGAGTTGGAATTCAAGAACCAATAGAATTTCAATAAAATAATTCAACCATAATGGTTGAATTGACATATTTGTCATTAAAAAAAACTACATTTTTTGTTCGTATTTTCGACATATCTCATTGTGTTTTTACTCAAATTTCGATCGGGAGAGCTCGTTGGATGTGGAATTTGATTCCACATCCAACGAGTACCCACACTGCATACTTTTGATGGACCCCGCTACCCAAAAAATAAGAAATACCTGAAAAAACGTGATGATGATGTCATCATCATGTTTTTTCAGGTATTTCTTGTTTTTGGGGTAGGGGGGTCCGTCAAAAGTATGCAGTGTGGGTACTCGTTGGATGCGGAATCAAATTTCGCATCCAACGAGCTCTCCCGATCGAAATTTGAGTAAAAACACAGGGAGATATGTCGAAAATACGAACACAAAAAGTAGTTTTTTTCTTTCTTCTTCCAAAATTAATCAATATTATTTTATTATTTTAACTATTATTTTATTATTTTAACTATTATTTTATTATTTTCCTTAGGAGGCCCATTTTAGACCCCAAAATTCCTCTAATGACTCTCTCTCTATTTCTCACCCCTCCCCCTCTTTCTCTATCGTTCACCCATCCCCCTCTCTCCCACATAATCTTTGTGTGTATGTGTCCTCCCTTCTCTCACAAAATTCCTCTGTCTCCACCTTCTATTTACCTCCCTCTGTCAATATATCCCTCCCTTTTCCCTTAATTACCATCCCTCCGTGCCATTATCCCTCTCTCTCTCTCTCTCTCAACTTGTATTCCTCCCTCCCTATCTCTTTTCACGCTCCCTCTCCATGTTTCTCTCTTTCACAATCTCCCTCTCTCTCCATCTCTCAACCCTCCACCCTCTGTCTTTGACACCATCTCTCTCTCTCTCTCTACATGTGTGAACCTGCCCCTTTCTCTTCTTGTGTCTATCCCCTGTCACCCCTCACTCACACACACACACACCTTCTATCGCTCCCTCAATATATCTTTCCTTTACTCTATCTCCATCCCTCCCTCACCCCCCTCCTCCCTCTCTATATTATTCTCTCTCACACTCTCTCCACATAATTCTCTCTCTCTGTTTTCAACTTATCCCTTATCCTCAACCCCTTACCTAAGTATGACCCCTATTCTCTGTTTTATCGCTTCTCATTCCTATCTCTTCAATTCCCCCCTCCTTCGCCTCTCTCCTCCAGAACATCATATTCCTCCTCTAATACTCCATATCCATATTTCCATTCACTAATCCTCTCTCTCATCAAACCATCACCCACTTCCTCCCCTCCACCTTATCCCCCTTTGTCACTCAAGTCTTCTGTACTGATTCTAACCCTATACGTCTTCAACACCTCTTCTCCTCCTAATAATTCTCTCAATCCACACTCCCCTTCACCCTTGTAACCCATAATGTTCTCATTCCATTCATATTTCTCCACTTGAATTTACAACATCCTCCTAGGACCTTGACCCTTCCACACTCCCTCTCAACTATTAACCATCCCCACTTGAACTTCGAACATCTTCCTATCCCCTTAACCCTTCCCCACCCCCTCTTAACTATTAACCATCCCCACCTGAACTTCCAACATCCTCCTAGGCCTTTGACCCTTCTACACCCCCTCTAAACTATTATCCATACATTTGATATATTACAGATAGTGCTAGATTTTTAGCTCTACAAAACGTGTGCGCATTATAGAACTACATAATGTGCACGCATTTTGTAGTTTTATAACGCGCACACGTTTTCCAATTCTACAAGGGAGATAGATGTAATTTGAATGCAAAATTTCCAATTCACTTGCTTGCATGTCACCAATAGTCCTATGTGTATGGTTTGGAGTTTTCTTCAATAATACCAAATCTGTGCTATGGTATATGATAAACCATAGCTAATTGGGTATTTCTTCAATTTTCTGAAGAAGTCGTTGTTTACCCACTCGTTACATTATGCTACACACAATCATTTTTGATGAAATCTTAAACATAAATAGCATTTTTGATGAAAATTCTAAATATGTAATTTTTATTAAAAAATATTACATTTTCCTAATTTTTTTTCAATTTCTATTGTGTCCTAACTCCTTATCTCAAAAAACATGTTGTTAGTGTTTTTTCCATAATTTTTTCAATTCTTAATCGTTGTAAAAGAAAATTATATGGTGCAATATAAGACACTGACCTCTACATTAGATAAAAAAAACCCATTTCATGATTATTTCATTAAGACCTTCAAAGGCTGTACCCACAAAAGATGTACCATTTTCGGGGAATGATCACTTAAAGAATTATAAAAAAATAAAAATTACTAATTTTAGGTTTGAAAAATAGGGCTGCACTAATGCTATACGTTCTCTACATGCCTACAAATTTTTGTATCCCGAAAGCATCATTTAGGCCCTCAAAGGCTGCACCCACAAAAACATATACCTTATCATTTGTCTAAAAAATAAAAAGTGACTATTAGAAAAAATGAAATTTGACATAGTTATAAAAATTTTCAATATATAAACCTTATATATTTGGAAAACTGATTCATTTTCCTACATTTAATTTTATTTACTCAAAGCAAGAAATTTTGTGTAAGTATTTCAAAAAATACAATTAAGTTAAGGGATGCCTGATTTTTCAGTTTTCTATTACATCAAACATGCTCATTAGCTTGCACTTACCCATTAATATATTTATATACTATATATCTAATATATAAATATACTATATATTATATAATTAATTTATAATACTAATAAATTATAGTTATTATATATAATATTTTAGTATTAATATTAACAAATTATAAAAGCACAAATTAAATATAATAAAGCTACAGGAAAAAAATATAAAAGATCTACAGGAATTGCATCACGAAGAGGAATTCTAGTACGAATGGGATACATACATAAACGCTTAGAATGGTTGAGTAAGACATCTAATCTCTGTCAACACAATTAGATTTTCAAGGGTTGTATGGAGATCTAATGTTTGGGCCTCGTTTGTGAATGATTGTTTGGATCCTATGGTGAAAAGTTGTGAAGCACATCCTACTCTTTCTTATTGAAATGCTAGAGCCTTTTTTGCTGTCAACAATCTAAACAGTCAAGAATACTATTTCCTTTGGAGATTCCTTTGTTGTTATATTTTTGTTGCCAGCAGTCAAATGAGTCAAGAATACCATTTTCTTTGGAGATGTCTCAGTTGTTTTCTTGTAAAAGCAAGAGCAGGCTTGTGTTCTAGCCCTGGATTGTCTACATACTGCAGTGCAAAGGGTTGTTGTCCTTCCCTCTCTGGATATTGAATGTAGAAGAGGTAATGTAGCACCAAGGTATTCGTTTAAAATATTTTAGGGCTTATTTTTTAACATTTCATTTTGATAATTATAACTGAAGGAATTAAAATTTGTGATTCCCTACTTGTTTTTTATGGGGATTTTTATATGCCTTAGTAAATTTTCGATATGTCTCTAGTCCTTCTGTTTTTTTTACACTTATTGCTAGTCACTTCTCAGTCATAATTGATTAAGGAGTACACTGAATTATATTCCCTTTGTATGTTGTGCTCCTTCGAGCTGACCGATTCAAACTGGTTATGGCTAGCTTCACACTTAAATCATGGCTTAAATATTTGATGTTGCAATTAATTATAATGATGAATATCATACTAACCAGATCATCAGTATATAACTCCAAAATTAGAATATTGTACCTCGTCTAAGAATTTAACACTTAGGTTTTCACATTTCATCATGAAGTGTGCTTCTATCCATTTTGGCACCTCATGTACCTTTGCCTTCTGGAATTGATCTTCACAAGAGTTAGATAAGTGAAGGTCCAAAGAATGAAGCATCATCCCTCTCACCTATTTCATGTGATCAACGTCCAACAATAATAGGTAAATTCAATGTCGTGGAGGATAATGGTGATCACAAGTCTGGATGGTAGATGGGATTGTAAAGACTGATGCGACTAAAGATGACAATCTTCTTTTTTCTTATGCTGACTTGGAAACAGAACAATCTGGAAGCTATCAATTCTTTACCAAACCAATGGGTTAAAATTAATAAATTCATGTGGATGCTCTTAAATCCAAGTTTGCATGGGACCAAGATCTGGGGATAGGTTTAGTGTTGAAAGAATGAGGAGGAGGTTGCCTGCAAGGAAAAGATTGGGAACCACTAGATTGAGTTAGGTTCTGTTAGGTTTGCCATATACGCAGCAGAGCTTCCAGTAGGTGATTTTGAAGTAGCGGTCGATCTTGTGAATGACGATACCTTCGATTGAGTAGAATATTAAATAAATTCTCTTATGAGATTAGACAAGAGATTCATTTAAAATGGTGCATACTTCTTGTGATATATTTTCTTCAAGGAAACGTCCAAGATCCTTCCTTTTCCTTTTACTCACGTGGAAGATTTGGACTCCATCAATGATCTCGATCTGTTTGTAAGTTTAGTCAATCCTTAACTTAAGGAATTAAACATAGGATGTTTAGTTTGAATTGTCAAAATATATTGTTTGAGGCATATAATATTTGGTAAGGATCGAGAATTGTCTTTAAGTAATAATATGATCTTATTTTTATATTTTTGTCTTTAAGTAATAATATTTTGATCTTATTTTTATATTTTTTCTTAAAATTTTAAGAAAAAGTGGAAAATATATATCTTGTTTTAACTTTTTAACTTTTTTTCTCACAAGTTTATATATGCTTTTTTAGGTTCAAATTTTAAAACATAGATAAAATTATTAATTTATTTTACATCTTTCCTTATAAAGTATTTAAAACAAAAAGATTATATATATGTTAGAATTTTTCATTATAACTCATAGTTTATGGTTAAATCATGAAATTTTTATAATAATAATGAAAATATCTCAAAACAAAATAATTGATTAATTGCAGAAGTTTTGTAGTTAACTTTATTAGAGATATGTTTATGTATTTAATCAAATATATTTACTTTTTATAATTAATTAAAGATAAAACTTACATTGTATTGTCATTTTTACCTACTAAATTCTAGAATGTTTTTATATGCATATAGTAATTATGTGTCCTATCATCACATATTTATAGTTAGTAATGTCATTGGTAATCCCATTATGCTTTGACTTCAAGAATTTGTGAACAAGAAACAAAAAATTATTGATTAAAAACTTTTATGGATCACAACCACTTAGTGTGATTGATAATTTAAGAGTTTTAGTGGAGGAGTTCACCATCAAACAATGGGTTGCTTGAATTAGAGCATGTAATGTTTTCAAATCCAAATCGACCAAGTTTCTAAAAAAACAAAATGAAAGAACAAAATCGTTGACTTCTAGAACCATACTTATATATCATATAGATACCCTTTATGATAACATGTTAACATTTTTAAGAATTTGTGATATGTTTTATGTTATAATCGGAATTGTAGTGTGTTAATGTTTGTAAATGTTTGTGATATATGTTTAGTGTGAACTTTGATTCTGTTTAAGGGTACTATCTCAATGGAAGAGCGTGTTCCTTATAGGAAATAGGTTGGCGGTTCAATTCCTTAATGCCTTATCTACATAAATCAACACTAGTACAAAATGAGAGATAAGTGAAAAAAAAAACGACCAAGATTTACATTTACATTACCTCTTTTGAATTGCTGACCAATGGTAGCAAATTTCCGGTATATTATCACGCGACCAAAAAAGTGGTCATATTTAGTTTGGTCATTTATAGCATGTCTTGTGGTCATATATTTGGTCATTAATTGTCACAATTAATAACCAAATATGTCATAATTAATAACCAAGTATACGACCACAAGACAATCTATAAACCACCAAACTAAATACAACCACTTTTTGTTGCGTGATAAGATAACAAAAATTTGCTACCACTAGTCGCCAACTCAAAAGTGGTAATTTATATGCGAATTTTGGTCATATTTTTGTCACATATCTCTTATTTTGTACTAGTAATACAAAGTAGAAAATATAAAATATGTTAGAAAATTAAATTAAGTTGGAAAAAATATCTTGTTTTGTGTAAATATCATATCCAATCATAATTTTGTATTACATAGTTCTATGATCCACCTACAATCCATTTTCTAATACAAAATTATCTATTTTTGTAAAAAAACAAAACATGTGAGAAAAGATCTAAAAGGGAACAAACGATTTCTAATTTTGTATTACATAGTTATATGGTCCACCTACAATCCATTTTCTAATACAGAATTATCTACTTTTATAAAAAAACAAAACATGTGAGCACACCACATGATATGTATTGAGAAGGGATCTAAAAGGAAACAAGAGATTTCTTTTGATAAATTATTTGAGGAGGGATCTAAAAGGAATAAGAGATTTATTTCGATAAATTATTTGAAATATTATCAAGGAGAAAGCATAAAAGACTCATATATTTCATTAAATAAATTCATTGAAAAAATAAGATACAAAATAAGGTTTTTTATATTTAAATGATTCAATTAGATAAACTATTCATGTTCATTCATGTATAGTAACAAATGCATAGTAAAATCCTTACTATTAGCATTCTTGATCTAAGTGCTTACCCTACAAAGATAAGACAACATTATTCATGGGAAAGAAGACCCTCAATCCATATCCCATATTGTAAGTCAACAATAGAATGTTTACAAAGTAGAACTTGTCCTTCTTGTGGATGTTCTCAAAAATATTAGAAAGAATGTTTACAAAGCAGTTTTCCTTCTCGTTGATGTTCTCACAAATATAAAAAATATTATTACCATGTTAGAGCCTAGTTTTAGTTATGGAATAATATGATTCCTCAAAGTAATTTTACGTCTAAATGTATAAAATGGAAATTATCATTCACATCAATATGAAGATATTCCACCTCGATAAGTCTAAGTCTAGGTTGAGGTTCATTTTCTTTTATGGTTACTTATTATGTACGTATAATTAAGACTAATGACTCTTTGTAGATTACACACTCTAGTTCACAAGGTCATGCTTATTTGTATCACTTAATGGGTCATAAATAACATATTATGTGTGAAAATGATCTACTCGTTTATATGTTAAACTATTTATTATAATTGGTAATATATAATCTTGTTAGACATTTAGATAAAAAAAGATGATCATCTCTTTAGTTTAGGTTAAAGTTAAGGTTAAGGTTTTGTAGATGATTTAGAAAGCTAGAATTAATAATGAAATATTAATAATATTTTTTGTGGTAATTCATATGATGCTACATTTTTAAATTACAAAAGATTGTCATCTCTTTAGGTTAGTGTTGTTGGTAGTAACAGATCCTATTTTAATACCTCTAAAATGGGAGCCCATTAATTTTTAAAGTTGGATTTTGAATCTGTTAGAGCCTGTTTTTGTTTTTCATTTTTAATGCATTTGTTTATGTTTTGAAACTTGGTTTTGTTCATTTCTCCTAGAAAATTTTGTTTCTTAGGATAGTTTGAATCTTTTTATTTTCATTTTCATGTTTATATGATTTCTTAGTTTTATTTTTCAATTTTGATTTTATTTATCGAAATTCACAGTTAAGGGGCTTATAGAATGTTTATATGAATTAAAAAGGTCCTAAAAATATCATAAAGTTTTGATCTAGATCATTTTACCAAATTTAAATCATTGCTAGTTGTTATATTTTTGAAAATCATTAAAGCAAAATTTCTTGTAGCCCAAACTGAAAAAATTACACACATGCGCTACAAGAAAATTGTGCAGTTCTAAAATCATCATTTTGGGTTCAAATCTTTTAAAATTCTCACACATGAGAGGTCATCCACACTTGGTTGATGGATTTGATACATGTTTCCTCTAGAATGCTCATTGTGACAGATGTTAATTCTTCAAGCAAATCATCATAAGGGCGAGTTGCAGTGGTCTGTTGCAGAGTGATCGAATAATGATGATAAATAGGATGAGACAAATTCGCCTTGAATTTCATATCCCCTAAAGTGCACGTAGATAAGATGAGTTCGTGGCGAAGTGTTAGCAGTGTGTAATTAAATATTGAAACAGGTCAGAAAATTAGGGCTTTTGAGGGGCGATCATTTGGAGTTATCGTAGTGGTCAGACAAGATTGAGGAATGCAATTGGACACCTCCTAGTCAAGAAAGTATGATTCTAGCACCTGGATTCATCACTTTGATAGGTAGGCTGCGAATTGATATCAAAGTCCATGTATTTGGGTTTTTACTAAGAAAAGGATTAATGATGGAATTGAATTAAGATTATTAGTGTGTAAACCTAATTCATACTTATGGTCGAATTCTCTGTCAATGGAGTTAAGGCATTTATCAGTTTAAACGATAGAGTTCAGTTTGGGGTTTTGGTTTCCCAATATAGCATTGTCTGTCAAATTGTCAAGATTTGAATGGTTTTAGAGTTTGTTTTACTCGAAGAAGGAATTTGAAATTCATTCAAAATGAAAAGAAGTGGTAAAACCAATAGAGCTAAACCTGCAAACATGAGCTAGGTTCAGACTTTTCCATATTGTGCAAAACCATTTTTAGAGGCAGGGTGGTTAAGTTTTTTTGAAAGAATTGAGGGATATCATTCAGAAGTCTCTTATAAATTTGATCAATGTTTGGATAAAGATATGGTGACTTTTGATACTTTGAAGTTTAAGTTGACCAGATAATTGTTAGCAGAAGCTACAGGGATCTTAGATGAGGGTGAATACTGGTTTTAAAAATTTCCTTTCACCTTTGATGCACAAAAACACTTACTTCCACATGCGGTAGTAGATTGGAGAAAGGGAGTACTTATTCAGAAATTTAAACCATAATGGATAGAGCCAATCAAAATCCTGTAGAGTTATATCACTTGTGAAGGGAGATTTGCATTTGTTTTCAAGTATCATTTTAGGTTTTTGCAACATCTCAGCCATGAAGCCAAAATGAGTCTCCCATTCTTATTCCTGAAAAGTTTACAAAAGATGTTTAGTAGGTTGAGGGAGCATCAGGATCACACCTGTTCGGGTACACAGGGTACTCCCAAAATACCAAACACCTTCAGCAACCGCTTCACACAAATAGATCACAAATCAACACACTGATGTTTGTCATGTGGTTAAAACCCTCGAGAGGGAAACAGTCCATGGCCCCAACCAAATAGCTACTTGGATCAATTTATTATGCAAAAGAAAGAAAGTTACATGAGCTTCTCATAATCGATCAACTAGCCAAGGACCCTCTATGCTCTTTAAATAGAGATCATAGACCAATCCGGTGTTAATCCACGGATCAATGGTAGGTATGATCTAAGAGAAGTTGAACCGTCGGATCACTCTATGTCTAGAACATATCGTGACCATCGGATTAGAATATTTACAAATGCATACTAATGCATACTAAAGAAACACACTTTTACCTAACAAATATATTACACAAGTTGATCTTAACTAACTCCTAAGTGTCTAAATATCCTAATATCCCCCCTTAAGAACAACTTGGGATAGGATTGAAGGATTTACAAAAGTGACACTAATAGGAGAAGGAATGAGGCATTAGAGCCTATCCCCCCTTAAGAACACATTCCTGAATTCCTAACATAGATCGAAGTTTAGAAAACTTCGCTTCTGTAAGAGACTTGGTGAAGATGTCTGCAACTTGATCATCTGTAGGGCAATAGAAAACTTCAATAACACTATCATGAACAAGATTTTTGATGAAGTGCATGTGTAGCTCAATGTGTTTGCTGCACTGATGTAGAACTGGATCTTTGGCAAGCTTGATGGCACTTTGATTGTTGCACCAAAGTGGAGTAGGCTGCTGCTGCTCGAATCCAAACTCTGAAAAGATCTGTCGAAGCCATAAAGCTTCCTGACTGGCATTAATTGCGGCTCGATATTATGCTTCTACTAAAGAAAGAGCAAGAGCTTGTTGTTTCTTACAAGCCCAAGTGACAGGTCCATATCCCAGACTAAAAACATAACCTACAGTAGACTTTCGATCATCAGGATCACCGGCCCAATCTAAATTAGTGTAACCAACCAACAAAGGTTTTCCCCCTGTACTGTAATGAATTCCAAACTGAATTGTACCTCGAATATATCAAAGTATTCTTTTTGTTGCTTTTTAGTGACTTTCATGAGGACTTTGCACATAACGGGCAACACGACCAACAACAAAGGAAAGGTTAGGACGTGAATGAGTCAAGTATAAAAGACTACCAACAAGCTAACGATACAAGGTGGCATCCACTTCAGGGGAAGTACAAGTGACAGAAAGTTTGACTCCAGATTGGAAGGGAGAAGGCGTTGGTTTACAATCTTCCATGTGGAAGCGACGAAGAAGGTCACAAGCATACTTAGACTGGGAAAGAAAGATTCCTTCTTTGGTTTGCAAGACTTGCAAACTAAGAAAATAATGCAAATGTCCTAAGTTTGAAATTTCAAATTTTTGCTTAAGGCTGGATTTCACATGGGTTATACATTTAGGGTCACTACCAGTAAGAATAAGATCATCAACATAAAGAACAAGTATGATGAGATGGTTTCCTACTTTCTTGGTATATACATTGGGGTTAGAATGGCATCTAGAAAAACTAGTGTCAAGGAGAAAACTATCCATTTTGGCATACCAAGCTCTAGGAGATTGCTTAAGGCAATATAAAGATTTCTTAAGGAGACAAACAAGGCTAGAGTTAATCTGAACATATCCAGGAGGTTGTTCCATGTAAATTTCCTCTTGTAAATCACCATGTAAGAAGGCAGACTTGACATCCATTTGATGGAATTCCCAGCAAAATTTTTTAGATCATGATTCTCGAAAACTTGATCCAACAAAGAAGAGGCTCGCTAAAACTAAGAACGTGTTCAACGTTGATCTCTAGGATCACTGGAAAGATTACCAGTTGTTTCACATGTTGAATGGACCCATCAAGGAAGTATTGGTGCTGGTGCAATTGGAGGAACATGAGCAGGCAGAGGTGGATTTTCATCCTCATTGTCATCATAAAAAACTGGAGTTGAAAACCTGTCAAGGAAGTTGGAAGAAGAAGAAGAAGAAGGCACAATCATCAAATCAGGCTCGCAGGCCAAGAGATTTTCATCAAATTTAACATATCTTCTAATGATTATATCATTTGAATGGGGCTAAAGAAGTCTATAACCTTTTACATCTTTAGAATATCCAACAAATATGCACTTCTCACTTTTATGCTGCAATGCTTTCCATTTTTCATCCGAAATGTGAGCCCATGCTTCACAACCAAACACACGAAAGTGACTTACATCTGGTTTAATTTTACTCCATGCTTCTTCCGGTGTTATACCCTGTGAAACGTTAGTGGGTGTGTGATTTACTATGTAATTTGCACAATTTATGGCCTCGGCCCAATATTAAAGACTTAGTCCTTTAGATTGGATCATACAATTAGCCATTTCTTTTAAAGTTCGGTTCTTCCATTGAGCTACACCATTTTGTTGTGGTGTATATGGAATAATGTGTTGTTGTTGGGTTCCTTGTTTAGTGCAAAAAGTAGTTAACTTGTTGTTAACATATTCTCCTCCATTGTCAGATCTTAACTTAATAATTTGATGACCAGATTGTTTTTCAACAAGGGCCTTGTAGGCCAAGAACATGTTAAATACTTCGCTCCTAAGTTTTAGGAAGTAAAACCAAGTGCGTCTGGAGTAGTCATCAATAAAGGTTAAGAAATATTTGAAACCAGAAAAGGAAGCAGATGGAAGAGGGCCACACAAGTCACTATGCACAAGCTCCAAGGGAACCGAGGCGTGCCAAGAGGCACATTTGTCAAAACTATCCCGATGATGTTTTCCAAGTACACAACTGGAGCAAACACCATCCTTGCAAGATACCAATGGAAGACCAGTCACCATATTGTCTTTACATAGTTGTTGCAATGAGCGATAATTTAAGTGACCAAATCGCTCATGCCAAAGTTTGCTCAAGTTATCACTATGAGCAACAAAAATTGAAGGAAAAGGTGATGACCCAAAGTTGTTAAATTTGTACAACCTGGTAATATCATCAACAGTTTCAGTAGCAATGATATTTTGAGGATTTTTAAAATCCTTGATTACAACTTGGTGAGGTGTAAACGTCATAGTTTTACCTTCACTTGAATGAGTAATTTGACAGACTGATAACAAATTGCAGGAAATTTTTGGAACACATAGTACATCACTGAAATGACCATTTTCTACTGGAACTGTTCCAGATCCTACAACACTTAGAGATCTATCATCACCAACAAATATTTTTTTTGTGTTACATTCATGCATAGTAGAAAAGATGGCTTTATCCTTAGCCATAGGATAAGATGCTCCAGAATCAATGAGCCATTCACTTGAAGTAGAAGAAGAAGATGCAGTATAAGAGTAACCAGAAGCACAAATTGCATGTCCATGAGAGGTAGATTCTGAAGTCGAATCTAGGCTGATGTGGTGCTTCTTCATTGCTGCTTCTAAGGCTGCCATGTTCTTAAAACACTTAGATTCATCATGATTATCTTTCCCACAAAAGTTACAATGACGCTCAGTCTTCTTTCCTTTTTGATTGGATCCTTTGTCATTTTTTAAAGAAGGAGCTGACTCAGAGGGTTTGGGACCCTTGTTGTTTGGCTTATTATTGCGAAAAATCTGTTTCTTAGGAGGCTTGGACTTTTCTTTTTGTTGGGACAATATGGCTTTCCCAGATGTATCTGCATTATTAATTATTCCAAGATGAATGAGCTTATCTTGCTCTCTAATTAAGGAATCACAAAAGGATTCAAGGCTAGGCTCTTGATAGCTAGCTGTAGTCAAGGATTCTTTCATGGAGTAGAATGTATATACAAAAACAAGAATATGCAGGTCCAAGTTTTGAAATAATATGATAAATACATTTTTTGTCTTCTTTCTTAATCTTGCATTCTGCACATAATAGTCTAAGAGTTTTATACTTAGATAAATAGTCTTGAATGCATGAAAAATCATTTGGATTCAAGGAAAGAAACTCATTCTCAAGTTGATGACCCCAAATTTCATTGTGTTTACCAAACATGGATTCCAACTTTTCCTAAGCAAAATTAGGTTCATCAATTCTAGATATGTGGAATCGCAAATCAGTAGAGATTGACATCCCAATCAATCCATGAGTTTCATCACATCTATTTGCCCATTTAATTTTCTTATCATCATCAGTGGGTTCTGTTTCTTTCCCTGAGGTTATCTTGAAAAGTCCCCTACTTCACAGAACATCCTCCATACGAGATTTCCATGAGAAATAGTTAGAACTTGTAAGTATGATATCACAAGGGGCAGCCATACAATAAAATAATGGATGAAAGAACATAAACTAGCTGTCTAAATGCAAAGAGATTGAAAAAATATGCGGTTTTAAAAAAAACGGCACTTAAAACTGATTCTGGATGATGAAGTTATGCTTGATCAAAGAAAATGTTGAAGATGTCGCCAATAATGACGTCGCAAATATTAACTCGACCACCTAAAAAAATAAGCCTCTTCTTCCCAAGATCAACCTTTGACAATCACTTTTACAATAAATTTGCTTTGAAGTGAATCACTTTTGTAGAATAAGTGATGTTCACTTTTACAATAATGTGACTTTTAAATAGTGCGGCAATAAATTAAAAGACTTAAGTGACTCACTTTTATTTTATTTTATTTATGTGAGATGCACTTTTACAATAAAATAACTTGAAAATAGAAATTGCATGCACTAAAAAATAGCTTAATAAGACTTGAACTCAAGACCTATTAAGTAATAAAACAACTTTGGACCAAGTGAGCTAAGTTTAAAAGGCACGTAAAATAATGGAAAGAGGAAGGGGGCTTTTTTTTTTACTCTTCTCTCTTGTTCTCCATGCTTGCTTTCTTTTTTTGCAAATCACAAAAAAAATGAAAACAAAAACAAAAAAAACTTTTTCCACGCAATGGGGTTAGATCTTGGTTAGCTTACCCGGAAAATCTACGCTTTCAAGTTTTCTCGCTATTTCTGATTTGTCGTGATCGCACAACGTGCACGGCAAAGAGCATACGTAGCCGAGAAGACAAGAAAAAAACTTTTCCTTACTATTTCTGATTCGCCGCGATTGCGCAAGGTGCACGGCAAAGAGCATACACATTTAGGGAAGGCAACAGTCCGAGACTAAAAAAAAGATCTAATAAAAAAACTGATAAGATATGAGATATTAAAAAAAAAATCCGTCACTGTAACATTATACCTTCAGATTTGCCTAAATTGGTGTTTTTGGAACAAACGGAAATGGTTTTTGGTGAAACAAAAACTATTTTCCAAAGGAAACGACACTTTGGACGCAATGAAACAACTCCCATAGGCCAAAAATGCACAAAAAATCTAGAACCAGAAACCCTTTCAAAGTTTCGGCAACACCGGTTCCAGATCTAGATCAAAACCGAAAGCGGCTCTTCATAAAAGCTCTGATACCATGTTCGAGTACACAGGGTACTCCCAAAATACAGAACACCTTCAGCAATCGCTTTACACAAATAGATCATAGATCAACACACTGATGTTTGTTACGTGGTTAAAACCATCGAGAGGGAAACAGTCCACGGCCCCAGCCAAATAGCTACTTGGAGCAATTTATTATGTAAAAGAAATAAAGTTACATGAGCTTCTCATAATTGTAATGCCCCATATTTTGACTCCGGCATATTTATCACTCAGACTTGTTACAGTGTATTTACTTATTATCTGTGGACTCAGCTATACTTCATAAACTATATTTTGGCATGTTATATGTGATTATTTACTGATGTTATGATGTTATCAGGATTATGCTCTGATTATGATATTATGATGTTATCATGCTTATATAATTTATGCTTTGATTATGATGTTATGATGATTATCATTTATATGAAATTATTGTGCTTATGCGATTATCATGCAGTAGTCGTCATCTGATTCATTTATTTCATAACAAAAACATATAGTTGATTGTAATCCTTGGTATGATGTGATATGTATGATGTGGTACATGGGCACCCATCCATGATGCAATTTATTTTGTGATTTTATGTGATGAAAGAAAATAATGTTGATAATATGGACCAGCTATTGACTTAATATTGTTATGAATGCATGTTTGCATAGTGCTAACTTGCAGGGTACAGGGGCTATGTGATAGCCAAGTATGTGATGAAAAGTATGACTCAATACATATCTTGAAGAAGAGCCTTAATTTCCAAGTGATGGTACGATGACACGTACCAATAAACTCGATAGCAACGCAGTATCGTTTGATGAGTATATACCCAGTATGTTGAGAGGGATGGATGCATTTCCCACCCTATGTCACTTTGATACCCGAGATCATGGGAGGGCAGTGCTGAAACACGCTCCCCAAGTTGTTGTGATGACGATGGTCGGATTCCTGCTAGGAGAGGCTAGGTCCGCTAGTTAGCTGACGCTACCGCTCTCAGGTTCTGTGTGGGAAGGTCAGTACAGCTGGCATCCACTTTGTACTAGCAGAGGAAGGATAGGGAGGATGCAGACGTAGGTTAGGATGGTTTGACATATTAGTTATTATTGTTGAGTGTCGGACATTTATGATACTGGATTAGTGATGGTAGGTACCAATCTTAATTGACTGATTAATAAGAACATAACTGTTAAATAACTCTAAATATCAAAAGAAATCATATTATATATGTATATTTGTCTTGTCACGTGAAATATTATTTGTAGCAGCTAGAATTTAGGTGTTTTGGTTATAGTACATGTGCAGTCTGTGCATGTACTGGCCATGCATGCACACCTCACACATGCACGCTAGTATGAAATATTAATTGAAAAACATTAAATAGTTGGATGTGTTAACTAAGTAATTGTGAATTATTTTAAACCTGTAAATGTACCTTATTTATTAAGAAACAATGCGCGAGGGGACTTAACAATAAACATAAACATGTCAATGTTATCATTTCAATCAATTAATAATGATACTACAATTAATTAATTATTGGTTAATAATATTAATTATTATTTTACTTATGTTATTATTATCTATTATTATTATTGCACATTATTAATGTTTATTATTAAGTACTTATTATTTAGTTATTAATAAATAATAATTAACAATACTATTATTACCATTACTTTTACCGTTCAGTATAAAACTTAAACAGACAACATTGGTAAAATTTTATGACAATTGGTTAGGTTTTAAATGTAACACACACAATTCAATAAGATAAACATTTTAGTAATTTCCACCATCTCATCGGGGGCGAGGAATTGTACAATTCAAGAAAATTTATTAATACATAACAAATGTCAAAAAAAATATGAACTGGACTGCCCAAGATAGAATTAAATGAATTAATTTAATTATGAAGGAGGCGGTGGAAGAAAGGAGGGGAAGGAGGTATAAGGAGGGGGATCAAATGGTTCAAAGGGGGGATTATTTTTCTTGATTTTGGGGAGAGCAGTCCGGAGAATTTTTTTACAGAAGAACAGAGGAAAGAAGGTGATGGAACAGAGAGGGGAGAAAACTGGAGGAGGGGGTTAACTCCAAGGGGGTGAATTACACTCAGAAAAACAAGGAAGTTGCTACCGGGTTTATCGGCACGTGGACTCGGGGACTAGGAAACCCGTCGATTTCCTAGGGCCAGCAGGTTCGCTGGTCGGCAGGGTGGATCATCCGAATTGGCATCAAGGCTCGGACAGGTTCAGACGAGGATTCAAGGACTATATTTATCTCGCTAAGGCTCGGGTATTTTTCGGTGACCCTCTCGTTATTGTATAAATAAATGAAAATATGAAATCAAAGTAAATGCCATTTTACTGTTTAAGCTTAGGACTTAGTGCTCTGGGCGGCAAGCAGAGCACTACAGAATGGTATCAGAGCCATGGTTCCAAATCTGGAACCAGAGGGCTCGCAATTGATATGTTGGAATAATATATATATATATATATCATAACATTAGGCTCAACCACTCTCAAATGCGAAAACCCCTATACTTTAACTTCAGATATTGTTAACCCAGTAGTTTCAAAGAGCACACAGCACCTTGTAACTGACAATTATGCATCAAATATACAATATTTATTTCTCATGAAGACTGAAACTGATAAGATTAAAAGGAAAAATTAAATTGGGTCGTGGTTTGGATCTGACCAACGTTGATAGCAGCACCACCAAATGGGATAAGCGCATTAATAATGATATGTAGATAAGTTCAACTCCTCATATCCACAAGCCTCAGCTTTGAGGGACCCCAACTTTTTAAAGAAAATTTTGATATGAATGTTCATCACAATTTTAATATTCGCAAGTGCTGCAATTGATGTTAGGCAACAAAAATCCATCATCTATGCATCATTATTAAGGTCATAACTTGCTGAATGTGTTTCTGTTTAAAAAGCTTCGTTCCTTTTGCATTTCCTATTTCTATCCGCACTTCGCAGCTGTTACTAGTCGTCTCCTATAAATGTCCATGTCTACCCCAAATTTCCTGCCCATAAACAGTCGGTCCTATCCTTCCCCATTTCCTTCGATCTCTAAATCCCGAAAATAGTATTTCAACCAGCATCGATTGTATCGTATGGTGCGTTTTAAGCATTACCAATTTCCATGAATTTCTACCAATCTTTAAGAAACCCATGATCTATTTTCAAATGTTTAAATTGAGATAGTAATTTCTACCGACATTTGGGAAGACAGAACAAAAGGGTAGGAAAAATTACAATCATTAGTAAACTGCCAACCATCACAGAATTAATGGAGTCCCTATAAGATGGGAGGTTTCTGAGGTGAAAAGTTAAGAGAAAACTCACAACCCAGTGGCACAATGAATAGTGCTTGTCCCAACCAGTAAGGACTTGGCGAATGCGATAGCCAATACCAGACTTGGGTGCCGACACCAATAGAGGAATCGTCAACAGCAACCATAGCCCTGCAAGAGCAAATGTTGTCCACGCAAATGTGGAGGGCGTTGCCAAGTATAGGAGCAGTCCAACTAGTACAGCAGGTGCACTCCACCAAAACTCAGCCGTGCCCAATAATATATATGATGGGAATGCACCCTCCTCCACTTCTGCCAGGGCTCTAACCAACGTGCTACACTAGCCTGTCACCTCCGTTTAACCTTCAAATCTGCCGACCAGACCCCAAACTTTGAAATGTACCACAACTTAGCCCAAATTGATGTATCTTTGTCTTCAATAGCAATAAATAATTGAATTGATGTAGCCCTATTGAGCTTATCAGCACAGGCCTTAATGGGTATTCCAGTGTAGTAAAAGCCAAACGGGAAGAGAACATTGGGACCCCTTTAATCTATGGTAGGATGAAGCAAACTCCAACTTTAAAAAAAGAAGAAGAGAAAACGTGACCTGCAAATGTTCAGTGACGATTCATACTCATGGATTATGCACGATGGCCTCGTAGAAGAAGAAGACCCCACCCCCGCCACCATCCCATATTGATAATCACGGGGAGTCTTAGGCGTCAAACCTTCATCACCTGGACCTTTTTGGGAATTCTCATACACCGTCAAGCCATAATTCTCATACCCTGAGCCGTTGGATCGAAGCGGTGGCGCCATTGGACTTGAGGGATAAAACCTCTCAAGCTCATCCTTTCTTGCATCAACAGGACCCACATACAGATGAGGGTTTCTGGGAACAGCATATTGATTTTCATGACTATAATTTCCAGGACTCAATTCACGACTACCAAACTTTACATTCACGAATGAAGAGCCAGTGGCATTACCTGAAGGGTGGGGATCTTGCTGCCCGAAGGAGGGCAAGGAGTAGTACGTATGAACAGACCCGTCTGTCATAGTAATGGATCGCCTCTCTCGAGTATTTCAAAACCCTAACAGAATGGGATTGGGAACTATGTTTTCAAAACTGGGGTTCTTTGGAAACCCTGCGTCGACCGGGTCTTGTGAAGGTCCCACTTCTGTTGGGTTGAGAGGTCTCGGGTTCGATTTCTGCGAATCCACGGCTGGTGTTGTTTTGGGTTCCATATGCGACTCAGCCACTACATTCTGAGCACTGCTAGTTGTAGGGTCCACGCCATGCACCGACTGCCTTAGCTGCATGTTGGTGGACAGGTGGGGCATGCAGCCCCAAGTCATCTCGTGAACTATACACAAGATTTGAATTAATGCGGCCTCGTGAGTGTCCATGAGTTATAGTAAGTAAAATGGAGAACTACCCTCTCATCTATGGAAACAACTCTACGCCTGCTCTTGAGCATAATCTGGAATTCCACGTGGGGTGTATGAAGATTGGCCATCCTACAAATTAAGTATTTGGTCTATTCTATTTTTAGATTTAGCTGAAATCAATATGAGTCACGCAACGAGGGCACATGTTAGTTATAATAAGAGACAATGACAATAGGTATCTATTTATGTTTTGGCACATGTTAGTTATAATGAGACAATGACAATGGGTATCTATATATGTTTTATCATGTTGCTAATTACATGCTAATTGTTGTTATAAAAGTAATTAAAAGTAGTATATAGTAATTCTATGTGGATTAAAAGTAGTTAATAGAAGTATGTTGTATTTCTATGTGGATACATTTGGGAACGACTTATATAATGTAATTTATATTTGTTCATGGATATGAGATATGTATAAGGAAACTTAGTTAATATATTTGATATTAAGATCATATTATTATTATTATTACTATGTTAATGTATAGGATATTGAAATGTATTGATGTATTTTTGTTTTTATATTCTAAATTGATTTGGAATAACGAGATGGTTGATCAGAATATAAATGTAATTATATAAAATATCAGAGATTCCCTCGTTAAAAAAAAAAAAAAGGTGGGGAGTTTATCTTAACGAAGATAACAAACAATGATATAGAAAAATCATAATTTCATAAGAAACTTGTGATACAGAAAAATCATAATTTCATAATGTTAAATTTTATTATTTAACATTGAAACTTGTTAATATATTAACATTTAGAATAAGTTGTTTTTAAGTTAACTAATTTTATTGCGTTATAATTCATCTATTTTAGATGTTATGTTTAATTAAGCTAAGATAAGTTGTATGATTAAAATAGAGGTTAGGTTAATTAAATATAATATTTAATGTTATTTTTCGTTAATGTAACATTAAATGTTTAGCCATAGCATTTTAATGTTAAGTGATTGAAGTTGAATGATTAATTCTAAAACTAACAATATAGATAACATTAAAATTTAGATATGGCAACATTAGTTAGTCTATGTTATTGGAAATTCAAGTATTAAACTTAAGGCATTACCGAGACTTTGACTGATAGTCGAAGAGGCGAGATGGATGTGAAATAAGAAAAACAAGACACTGTTGAGACTACCATTATGAGCTGAATGTTAAGGCACATATTAAACCCCAAAACAGATTCGTTTAATGAAAGTGACTATGCAAGTTTTACGCAAATAATGACAATTTGTCTCTATGCATAAATATAAGCATTGCATAACTAAAATTTTATCTCTGCAATTATTAGATTGAGATAATAATGGCATAATGTTGTTGAATATGTCAGGAATTATCATGGTTCAAACACGCAGAGGTCGAGGTCAACCACCCTCGACGCCACCACAGAGCTCAGGTCAACCATCCTCACCGCCACCTCAGACCCCACCACCGACGCCGCCAAGGACAACCTCCAGTCCTGAGTTGGGGGTGATGCTAAGATCCTTGGAAACCATCATGGCCACACTAAACCGGTAGTCGGAGAGGATCGTAGAGGTAGAAACCACACAGGTGAGCCGAGAAAACTCTGAGAGGGCACAGGGCCCAAGGCAAGAACCGCTTCAGGATATTTCTAGAGAGTTGCAGAAGATCAAAATTCCTGAGTTCTCAGGAGGACGACCGGGTAAGCATGCCAAAGCATGGCTCGAGGGTATGAAGAGGTGCTTCGCACTAAACGAGTATACTTCGAGTTCCAAGGCTAGAATGGCCATCTTCCAGCTAAAGGGCGATGCCCTAAATTGGTGGTCAGACCTCGAGAAACAATTGCACCTTACTCCTTTGTCTGTTTCATGGGAGTTATTTGAGGAGAGGTTCAACATGAAGTATATTCCGGCTTATTATAGGGAACAACAGGTGGGTTCCTTTCATGCTTTGGTACAGGGAAACATGATAGTGGAAGAGTATGAAGCTAGATTCATGGAACTGGTAAAGTATGTCCCATACTTGGACTCGGATGATCGACAGGTGGAGCGATTTGTGTATGGACTCAACTACAAGATCAGGGCCGCAGTACGGATGTGGAAGCCATCTTCAGTTGCCATGGAAGTTGAGTATGCTCGATATGCTGAGGATATGTCAGATGCAAAGGGAGGAAGCAAGTTGATAGGATCCAACTTAGTATGTTACAGCGAAGGGCCCACGACCATACTTCAGAGGAGGAAAATCCAGACCTCCTCCCTATGGTAACAGGTTCACCTCGAGAGGTAACAGTTCAGTTAACTCAGTATCAAAGGCTTCGTCAACAAACCATGGGAACTGAGGACGAGCACAGGGCAATTCCTTTAGGGGATCGGGAGGTTTTAGAGGATCTTGGGGAAGGAACACATCCCAAAGGACTCCTCGCAGCAACATGCAAGCACCACCTAATGTCTCTTGTTGGGGATGTGGAGGTCCTCATTTTCAGCAAGATTGTCCTAAAAGGCAGACTAGCAGCAGGTAACAGGAACAAAAAGCATCCATGAGCAATTATGATAACACTCATCGGATTCATGCAGCTGTTCACAACCACCAGGCAGAACATCAGTCCACCATAGTAGAATCCACTGGTAAAGAAAACAATGTCAAACTTAAAATTTTATTTGATCCTGGTGCAACAGATAGTTTTATTTCACCATATGCATTAGATAAATGTGGGTTGGCAGCTTGCGAGCATGATGATTTTGAATCGGTCGAGATGGCTTCAGGGGTTAAACAGGTAGTAGGTCTTAAGGTAAGGGGGTGTCAAGTTGACTTAGGAGTATGCACCACTAAGTTGGACGCTTATGTCACTAATTTGGGCACCTATGACCTCATTGTCGGCATGGATTGGTTAGAAGGCCATAGAGCTTTCATGGATTGCTATGCGAAGAAAGTTTTGTGCCTTGATGATGAGGGTCGAGCAATTCAAATCCAGGGTCGGAAGAGGAAAATATCTCTCTGTTTCATCTCCGTGGTGAAAGCTAAAAGGTGCTTAAGACAAGGATGTCAGTTATTTGTAGTTGAGACGGTGAGCGATAGTAAAGGACCTTCCTTGAATTCTTACCCAGTATTATCTGAGTTCCAGGATGTCTTTCCAAAAGAACTTCCACAACTACCTCCAGAGCGAGAGCTTGATTTCACGATCGAACTGAAACCTGGTGCGGAGCCGATCTCAAAGAATCCTTATAGAATGACAACCCCTGAGCTTCGAGAGTTACAGATCCAGTTAAAAGAGTTGCTAGACTTGGGACTAATTAGACCTAGTATCTCACCATGGGGAGCACCAGTGATCTTTGTTAAGAAGAAGGATGGATCTTTGTGACTGTGCATAGATTATAGGGATTTGAACCAAGCCACAGTGAAGAACAGGTATCCTATACCAAGAATTGATGACCTATTTTATCAGATGAAAGGTGCATCCATCTTCTATAAGATTGATTTGCAGTCAGGGTATCACCAGCTTAGGATTAAAGAAAATGGCATTTCTAAGACTGCTTTTCGGACTCAATTTGGGCATTATGAGTTCGTAGTAGTACCATTTGGTTTGGCCAATGCTCCAGCAGTATTCATGAGCCTCATGAATAGTGTCTTTCAGAATTACTTGGACCACTTTGTTCAGGTATTCTTAGATGACATTCTTATATATTCTAAGAACGAGAAGGAGCATGAGGAGCACTTGCGGTTAGTGTTAACTTGCCTAAGGAAACATAAACTATTTGGTAAATTGTCATAGTGTTCTTTCTTCCAAAAGGAGATTCACTACTTAGGGAATATCATCTCAGGAGAGGGGATCTTAGTGGACCCAGAGAAGGTGAAGGCCATCGAGGATTGGCCAATCCCAAAGAATGCACATGAGGTGCGTAGCTTCATGGGATTAGGAGGGTATTATCGAAGATTCGTGGAAGGATTCTCCAAGATTGCAAAACCCATCACCACCTTGCAGCGAAAGGGAATCCGATATGAGTGGACCAATGAATGTGATGTTGCTTTTGTTAAATTAAAGAGATTGCTGACGAGTGCACCAATCTTACGGGTACCAGGCATGGATAAAGACTTCATGGTATGTACTGATTCCTCGAAGCAAGGGTTAGGAGAAGTTCTAATGTAGGAAGGTGGGGTAATAGCTTATGCATCTCGTAAGTTGAAGCCTCATGAAGAGCAATATGCCACACATGATCTAGAATTGGTAGCAGTAATGCTGGCACTAAAAATCTGGAGACACTACCTAGTTGGAAGAAGTTTCACACTTAAGACAGATCATCAGAGTTTGCAGTATATTTTTACACAACGGGATCTAAATGCTAGGCACCGACGGTGGAGTGAGTTCATGAGTGAGTATGAATTTGGTATCTCATATATCAAAGGAAAGGAGAATGTGGTGGCAGATGCTCTAAGCTGAAGGCCGAGGATTTTCTCCTTAATCCCCTTGAGAGTGGATTTGAAAGAGAAAGTGCTCGAACAACTCTTGGGAGATGGTTGGTATATAAAGGTAACCTCAGATGTTCAGAGTGGGAAGAAGTGCGAGTCGAAGTATTATGGGTACCATATGGAGGAATATGGGTTGCTGTGGTACCAAGGGAGGATGTATATCCCTAAAGAAGGTGGTCTCAGGGAAGCAATCCTTAGAGAGGCCCATAGGGCACATTATTGTGCACACCTTGGAGTGAAGAAGATGTATGCAGACATGAAGAAGCTCTTCTTCTGGGCCGGTATGAAGAGCGACGTAGTTGATTTTGTTTTGAAATGCCTAGAATGTCAGCAAGTAAAGGCAGATCATCGACACCCAGCCGGCCTCTTACAGCCTCATGATATTCCTGAGACTAAATGGGAAGTCATTTCCATGGACTTCGTTGTGGGATTTCCCCTCACATCCTTGAGACATAATTCTATACTCGTGGTGGTCGACAAACTGACCAAAAGTGCCCACTTCATTCCAGTGAGAGACACTTATGATGTGACGAATGTAGCAAGGGTATTCATAAATGAAATTGTACGCCTTCATGGAGTTCCGAAGAAGATAATTTCTGACCGAAACCCTAATTTTACCTCCAGATTTTGGATAAGCATGCAGTCAGCATTAGGGACCCAGCTGAACTTGAGCTTAGCTTATCATCCTGAGACAGATGGGAAGTCAGAGAGGGTAAATCAGGTGATGGAGGACATGCTTAGGATGTATGTTATGGATCAGTAGACACAATGGGAGAAATATCTTCCTCTAGTAGAGTTTGCATATAACAATAGTCATCACAACTCCATTGGTATGCCTCCATACCAGGCATTGTATGGGAGACCTTGCAGGACTCCACTCAGTTGGGACAGGTTGGAGGATCATATTTTAGTCGGGCCTGAGTTGCTTCAGGAGATGGAAGAGCAAGTGATACAGATCAGGAAGCGGCTTAAAGAAGCACAGGATAGACAAAAGAGTTATGCTGATGTACACAGAACTGATAGAAGTTATGAGGTAGGGGATCGCATATTTATACGCATTCGAACGAATAAAAGTACCATTCGGTTTGGAAAGGGGACCAAGTTGTCACCTCGCTTTATAGGGCCATTCGAGATTCTTGAAAGAATCATACCGGTAGCTTATCATCTTGCACTGCCACCCCACTTGTATAGGACTCATAATGTATTTCATGTTTCAGTATTGCAACATTACATAGTCGATGAGTCTCACAAGATTCATTGGAAGGACTTGCAGGTCTCGGATGAGGGAACCTTCACGGCTGAACCATTACGTATACTGGATCATAGAGTTCGACAGCTCTGTAGTCGACACATGGACCAAGTCAAGGTCTAGTGGGACAAGTATAGCCCAGGATATGCTACCTAGGAGGACACAGAGACTATGCATCGAGATTTTCCCTCACTATTTTGACCATAACTTCGGGACGAAGTTTCCTGAAGGGTGGGTGTATGTAATGCCCCATATTTTGAATCCGGCATATTTATCACTCAGACTTATTACAGTGTATTTACTTATTATCTGTGGACTCATCTATATTTCATAAACTATATTTTGGCATGTTATATGTGATTATTTACTGATGTTATGATGTTATCAGGATTATGCTCTGATTATGATATTATGATGTTATCATGCTTATATAATTTATGCTTTGATTATGATGTTATGATGATTATCATTTATATGAAATTATTGTGCTTATGCGATTATCATGCAGTTGTCATCATCCGATTCATTTATTTCATAACAAAAACATATAGTTGATTGTAATCCTTGGTATGATGTGATATGTATGATGTGGTACATGGGCACCCATCCATGATGTGATTTATTTTGTGATTTTATGTGATGAAAGGAAATAATGTTGATAATATGGACCAGTTATTGACTTAATATTGTTATGAATGCATGTTTTCATAGTGCTAACCTGCAGGGTACATGGGCTATGTGATAGCCAAGTATGTGATGCAAAGTATGACTCAATACATATCTTGAGGAAGAGCCTTAATTTCCAAGTGATGGTACGATGACACGTACCAATAAACTCAATAGCAACGCAGTATCGTTTGATGAGTATATACCCAGTATGTTGAGAGGGATGGATGCATTCCCCACCCTATGTCACTTTGATACCCGAGATCGTGGGAGGGCAGTGTTGAGACACGCTCCCCAAGTTGTTGTGATGACGATGGTCGGATGCCTGCTAGGAGAGGCTAGGTCCGCTAGTTAGCCGACACTACTGCTCTCATGTTTTGTGTGGGAAGGTCAGTACAGCTGGCATCCACTTTGTACTAGCAGAGGAAGGATAGGGAGGAAGCGGACGTAGGTTAGGATGGTTTGACATATTAGTTATTATTGTTGAGTGTCAGACATTTATGATACCGGATTAGTGATGGTAGGTACCAATCTTAATTGATTGATTAATAAGAACATAACTGTTAAATAACTCTAAATATCAAAAGAAATCATATTATATCTGTATATTTGTATTGTCGCGTGAAATATTATTTGTATCAGCTAGAATTTAGGTGTTTTGGTTATAGTACATGTGCAGCCTGTGCATGTACTGGCCATGCATGCACACCTCACACATGCACGCTAGTATGAAATATTAATTGAAAAACATTAAATAGTTGGATGGGTTAACTAAGTAGTTGTGAATTAGTTTAAACCTGTAAATGTACCTTATTTATTAAGAAACAATGCGCGAGGGGACTTAACAATAAACATAAACATGTCGATGTTATCATTTCAGTCAATTAATAATGATACTACAATTAATTAATTATTGGTTAATAATATTAATTATTATTTTACTTCTGTTATTATTATCTATTATTATTATTGCACATTATTAATGTTTATTATTAAGTACTTATTATTTAGTTATTAATAAATAATAATTAACAATACTATTATTACCATTACTTTTACCGTTCAATATAAAACTTAAACAAACAACATTGGTAAAATTTTATGACAATTGGTTAGGTTTTAAATGTAACATGTACAATTCAATAAGATAAACATTTTAGTACTTTCCACCATCTCATTGGGGGCAAGGAATTGTACAATTCAAGAAAATTTATTAATACATAACAAATGTCAAAAAAATATGAATTGGACTGCCCAAGATAGAATTAAATAAATTAATTTAATTATGAAGGAGGGTGTGGAAGAAAGGAGGGCAAGGAGGTATAAGGAGGGGAATCAAATGGTTCAAACGGGGGATTATTTTTCTTGATTTTCGGGAGAGCAGTCAGGAGAATTTTTTTACAGAAGAACAGAGGAAAGAAGGTGATGGAGCAGAGAGGGGAGAAAACTGGAGGAGGGGGTTAACTCCAGGGGGGTGAATTACACTCAGAAAAACAAGGAAGTTGCTATCAGGTTTATCGGCACGTGGGCTCGGGGGCTAAGAAACCCGTCGGTTTCCTAGGGCCAGTAGGTTCGCTGGTCGGCATGGTGGATCATCCGAATTGGCATCAAGGCTTGGATAGGTTTAGACGAGGATTCAAGGATTATCTTCAGCTCGCTAAGGCTCAGGTCTTTTTTTGGTGACCCTCTCGTTATTGTATAAATAAATGAAAATTTGAAATCGAAGTAAATGTCATTTTACTGTTTAAGCTTAGGACTTAGTGTTCTGCTCGGCAAGCAAAGCACTACAATAATTGATCAGCTAGCCAAGGACCCTCTATGCTCTTTAAATAGAGATCATAGACCAATCGGGTGGTAAGCCATAGATCAATGGTAGGTATGTTCTAAGAGAAGTTGAATCATCGGATCACTCTATGTCTAGAACATATCGTGATCGTCGGATTAGAATATTTACAAATGCATACTAATGCATACTAAAGAAACACACTTTTACCTAACGGATATATTACACAAGTTGATCTTAACTAACTCCTAAGTGTCTAAATATCCTAGCAACACCAAACAATCTGTGTTTCATCATGGGCTTATAAAACTAGTCATAAATACTGTACTTCCAAAGCAGGAGAAAACATGTAACTATTTCCTATTTTGGTCTGGTTTTGAAACAGAGAGGAAAGAGCAGTCTCAGAAGAGATAGTTGAATAAGGGTCAGAATTTGGTCAAAAAGCTTAAAAATAAAGTCACAGTCAAGAATGAAGAACATAGTGAACAAGGAAAATCTATAAACCAAGAAGATAAAAGCGTTGAAATTGAACATCAAATCAATATTGAGGAAAACAAAGTTTTAGATTCAGAAGTGAAGGAAATGGAGCCTGTAGAAGATGTTTTTCTAGTAGAACTAAACCAAGGTATAAGGGAAGATGTGAAAGAACAGGAACAATTTCCTATTACAGTACTCTTTGAAGATGAGAAAAGGTCATTATCTGATGAAGATACGATTCCTACCAAATAGGATATGCATACACATTCTGAAGATGAGGCAATGTCATGAGGGAGGAAAAGGAAAGTTGTCCAACTAGATTCTATTACACATCAAGGGAAAGTTGTAAAAATGTTAGGAGAAATTGGAACAGCTTGGAGGCCCAAGACTAGGCCAAAGAACAAACTCCGATTAAATATGAATAAGCTGTTAAACCCTAAACTAGCTGAAAAGAAGATTACAGTAATTGAAGATTCTTCATCTCAGAAAGTATTAGAAGACAATGAAGATCAAATTAAAAAGGTTATGAAGGGTAAAAAGCAAATAGTCTTAGAAAATAAACTAGTTTTCACTTAAACCAAGATCTCATAAATATTCAAGGAGGTTCAAAAGAAGATGATTTTAGACCAACGTCAAAATGATTTAAAGAGCTCTTGTGTAGAGAAAGGAGAGGTTGCTGAGCAATTAGTCCCTTGCAATATTAAAGACAATGAGTATTCAGAAACCCCTGTGACCTTGACATAGCATATGGAAGAAGATGAAGAGATCTTCAGAAAGATGAAAATATCTTGGATGCCAAAAGGAATGCATCTAGTATCAGAAGGAAGGTGCATTGATTCTGAAAATGAAAATTTGCACAGGAGTATCAAACAATACAAATATTAGATTGAGTACCTGCATGAGACCAATGAAGGATTAGTGACTACAAATAAAATATTGAGAGAATATTTGGAAGAGGTAAATAGTCATTATCAGGAACTAATTTCAGTTTCTAAAGAGGCTTTAAAAAGAAAGAGACAGACAGAGATCCTGTTTACAGAACTAAAACAAACTATTCAAGAGCTGACACAATAGAATGAGGAGCTAAAAAGAAGAGTTAAATATTTGGAAGCAGATCACCATAAATCCAGAAGGAAGACCCATGATTTAGAAGGAATTACTCTTTTAGCAGAGGCAACAAAAGACTTGTAAACGTACTTTAAAAAAAAGCAATTATTAGTTAGTTTTTAAAAGTTATTTCATTTTTGTATAATGATGGTTTTATTGAACAATTCGATAGATGACCTAAAGGTAGTTTCTTCAGTTTTATAACTGTTTTTGAGAGAACAATATAAATGTAAGTTTGGGAAAGGACCAGGGGTTCGATTTTTGTTGCAAAGGGAGGCTATCAATCTGTGGTTTATGAGCTAAGTGTAAAAACTCTTATGTGTTTTTGATGACTAAATTATGAAATATATGCAACTATAAGCCCTTTTTAGTCTATTGGTGGATTCCATTTCTGATTTGTCTAATCACTCAGTTGATATATTCATTTCTTGTTTAATGTTATTATTCATGAAGTTCTTGTTAGATATGGATGGAATTTAATGCTGTGATTATCGTATCTGGTTTATATTTTATATGTTATGCATCTCATTCCTTAAATTGTGCATGACTTAGTGTTTGCTTTAGCTTTATGAAGTTTTTTCCCTCTTGTTTACAAACTGTAAAACCAAAACCATAAAAAACTATCTTGATTTATTATGTTTTATGAGATTGTGTTGCCTTTTTGGAGGTTTACCGAAAATCATTTTTCCAACTTCTGCTTTCCGCTAAGGAAAACTGTGGAATTCTCAATTTTCTTTCAATAAAAGGTTGTGTTTCCAACTTCTGCTTTCTGCTAAGGCGGATTGTGGAAGGTGGAAATCTCTTGTTCTTAATAAAACCTTTATATTTTGTTTCTGACTTCCTCTTTCCGCTAAGGCGGGTTGCAGAAAGCAGAAAAGTCATTTTTTGCACCTTTTGTTTTCTCATTTTTCCACCTACAAAAAATGCGGAATGCAGAACTTTAATAATTTTTCTTGGTCAAAAATTTTCTTTCAAACTTCTGTTTCCAGAGGAGGATTGCGAAAGGTGGAAAATACAAAATCCAAAGTTTTTTTACTTTTTCACTCCTTCATTTCAGTTTCTTTCCTCGATATCAGTCGTCTGTTCATGATAGATCTATTATCTAGATCTATTTTGCTGTTGAGTTTTGGACTATTTAGTCTATTGGAATTTACAAAGTTTTTACCATTTTACTTATTTTTTTACTCTGCTTGAATATTTTTAATGCGGATTTCTCTCGCTCGAGCTCATACATTTTCTGGTTCTCAAAGTTTCCTACTAGTAAGTATTTTCCTTTCATGACCGTTTTTTCGATTACTTCTAAACTGTAGTAGATTTTTAACCATGGTTTCTAAATTTCAAGTAGAAATGGCGTCCACCATAGCTAGAAACACCAGGTCAAAACTTGCTCTACAGGAACAAAAGATAAAACACCCCAACTCCGGAGTATTCACTGATACTAGTGGGCGTGTCTCTGAAACCCTGCATCTAGACTAGTCGAGGATTTATGCCATTTTTTAAAATGACGATTTCTCAACAATTTCCCACCACTAGCCCACATATGCAAGAATTTGGAGTTCCCAACTCCACTACATTGCTTCATGACCTCCTTTCATGCCCTACATGGACCGAGTTAAGTGGACATTGAATAATATAAACCCTAATGAAGGCACCTTCGACAACCATGTTCATACCCCTTTGGCCTCTTTCAATCCTGACATTTTTTCCAGGGCTTATGCTGTTGGACCTCCTTGATAGCTTCTGAGCTCGAAATTTCTCCACGAAGCCATTTCTCGGTTTAGCTATGAGGAGGTAGTAAAATCCTAGATGGAAAATCCAACTGAGTATGTTCCCAGACTAAGCAATTCTTATCATGTTTCCTGGTTCACGGAACCTTTCTCATTTCATTCCGCCATGTTCTGTCGCTTGTAGGGATTGAAATTTTTTTTGTTGTTCAAATTTGAATAAGTTCTGGAAGGCCATCATATTCTGCTTATAGGTGAGTCCTTCAATTGGGCATAGATTCTATCTATGAATCTGAAGAAAGAGATTGAAAACTATCCCAAGACCTCGGCCACCAGGAAGCCAACATTTTATATGTCAGGGTATGTAATGGATGTGTTCTGTGTGAATTCTGCTTTTCCTTCCTTAGGTTAGAAATGGAATAAAAATTCCCTTCCAGTACACATTTATTGTTCTGATATGTGGGAGGAAAATTTCGTTCCTCAAGTTTATGAGATTTGTGACCTATTTCTTGGGTCAATGTACCATAAATTTTCAAGGATGATGCTGTGACATTTTCTGAGAGAGCGAGAGCATTGATTGCATTATGTGATGATTGGTATGTTGGGGAGTATTTATCCTATATAATAATTTGGGGCAGCAACACAGCTCATCTGCTACTAAGGATAGTTTTAGATTGTATGGTATTATAAGAAATAGCCTATCGGACTTTCCTTGATGGGATTTTCCCCAAACTTGCTCGACATAAAAGAAAGGCTTCGACTAAATTTCCATTGATCTTAGATTCTCTTATTCTACAAACTTCCACCCATGCAACTATGCTGGGTAAAGAAATTTCCAATATGAATCTAGGGGAAGCCCCAAGAGAATGCATGACCCTAAAACATATGTGACCAGTCTATTTGTCCAGGAATGTGCTAAGTTTCAGTACGCTCATGAGGATGAGCATGATGATTCCATTTATAGAGATGCTATGGATTTTCAAGAAGCATTGAGAAAGATTACTGATCCAGATGTGAAATCTCGTTTCTTCAAGTATCAAAAGGACCTGAAGGATTCTACCCTCCACTTCAGAAAGGTAAAAATAGCCATAGACGATAACCTTCAGAGGAAAAACATAGAGAATGAAGCAAAAGATCAAGAAGTGAAATCCATTGTTGCCCTTGTTGCTCAGACAAAAGATAAAGGTAAGGTTGTTTTGGAGACTCCTATAAGAACCTAGCCTTCACAGATGTTGGAGACCCTACATAAATGGGAAGAGTTCAAGAGAAATCCTGAGAAGCTCAGTTCTCAGTAGTAGAAACAGACATAAGAGGATAAACCTCGGCCCAAGAAGAAGAAAAATCAACTTGTTCTTCAACAGGTACATGTACAAGAAGCTTCAGCTACTAACCCACAACAGATACCTCAGGAAGTAGCCAGGGAAGAACAACCAACATCACTAGCTCAACTTTCTCCTCCAGAGCAAGTACCCATGCAGATCCCTCCAAATCAGCAGGAAAAACCTCCACCACAAGCTAAAATTGAAATTCATGAGATTCATAGTGACTTGGAGGAAGAAAGTGGGCCTTCTACATGCCCTATAAATATACTCACTTCCATGACATATTCTATCCTTAGTACTCAGTTGTTTGAAAATATTTTTGATTTGTCATTTCCTCAGTTTTATTTTTCCGAATTAAATTTAAAACCAATTCTTGAAGCTACCACTAACACTCCCATTGTATTAATTGATGTACCTAGTCCTATTTCTCCCCTTACTTCATCTATTCTTTCCACCCCCTTATTACCTTGCAAAAAACAAACATCCCTCTGTCCTCACCTCCATCAAATAAACATTCCTTCCATTTCTACAATTCCTTCTCGCCAAGCTCATAAACCTACCCTCACTTCTTCCTCATCTCTTGCACCTATTTTTCACACTTCTCACATGATTATTACACCCATCAGTGTGGAAATTCCAGTTTCCCAATCTGAACTTGATCCCTTGGTCACTCCCCAACGAAACCATTTTAGCTTCTGAAGGGGTGGCAGATTTTGCTGAGGATGTTGTGGTCTCTTTAGGAAAATATTTTTGGAGCAAGAAGGATAAGGAAATGGTTGAAAAAGGAACTAACAGGGTGAGTGAAGGCACAATCAAACAAGTTCCTGCTCGTAATCAATTCATCTCGGAGTCAGATTCCCCTGACATCAAACAAGGGGCTTTGGATACAACAGCTGCTATGGGGGATTTCGCATGAGCTAATTATGATTCAGTTTCACAGCTGAATAAAGATATTTTGGACAAAGAACAAGAGTTGTAGAAGACCAAACAAGGCCTGGTAGCTACCGAGACACACCATAAACAAGAAGTCCAACTTTTGAAGTAAGAGCATGAAGAGAAGTTCAAACAATTGCGGAAGAAGAATGATTATCTCAAGCATCAGCTTGAGAAGTCAGATGTTCTCACTCAACAACAAGAAACCAATATTTTTACCCTTGAGCAACAACTCAATGAGTCTCAACTAGTTTCAACTGCCTCCTCTTTCTCCAGATTGACAACAGAAAAATTTAAGCAGTTAGCCTGTAGAGTCCATGATGAATTTTATCATTCTATGGAAAATTTGTATGCAGGTTTCAATGAAATGCAGGAATGATACAACTCATTTGAGTGACAATTTGATGTCCCGCAATCTCATCATACTCACAAAATAACAACAACCATGGATTTCGATAGCATATTAGAATAGAAGAAACATATCAGAGACACACCACATGATTTTCCAGTTATGGACAAACTTTAGACCAAAAAAAAAGAAGTTATGATCGATACCTAGGAGAGCATCTATGATGAAGTAGAATACATCATCAAAGGTGGAAAAATGGATAGCAAACGTAGGTGGATGGCTGCTCAAAAATTTCTCAATTTTTTGGACTTGCCTTCTCTAGATTTGATTGACCAAGAGCTTTCCCTAAGCTCAAATTGGAAGAAATTGAATGAAACTTTCTATAGCTAAGGAGTAGATTCAGGGGATAAGACAACTCACCATGCAGGAGATCACGAGGAGGATCGAGATACCTCATGCTACGATGGTCAAAATACATGTGTACCTTGGAGAGTGGAAGAAAATCAAGAAGAGGGAGATTAAATCCCAAATTTGCATAACATAAGTACACCTAAAGCATGCAAAATATCATGACATTGACGATCTGATGGACCTAGATGCCAAGTGGCGTTCCACCCTTGGAAAATTTTGAAACTACCTTATTTTGTAATCCCACATCTTGGGAATTTTCCTTTTTTTGTAAAATATGTAATATTATTTAAAGCGGAGGAATCTCCCAAGTAGAGGGGGAGGGACTTTGGAGATTAATCCTAAGAGTAATACTGAAGAGCATGCTGCCAAGTGCATAACATGAAAGCTTGTGATTTTTGTGCTTTGTAATTTTTAGCAAGTTAATAAAATTACAGTCATTTTATGCTATGTTTCATGGTTGTTCATCAAATGATCTTTAATGAATTCTGGTCAGTATTCCATCTATCTGGCATTACCTATTAATGTGATGGTTCACGTATTGATTTTTCCTTACAAAATTGACATATTGAATGTGTGTTAAACAAATGTTTTTGTTTGATCTACATGGTTTATTTTACAGATGATGATTAGTCATTGGTCTTTGATACTGATTTGTCAATCAGTATTGCCTCTTAGACATGTTGTATATCTGTAATATCTGGATAAGCCTTTGGAATTTTCATTGTGTAAGATTTATTTGAAATTGGTTAAAGAGATTGATCTTAATTTGCATTTCTATATGTTGAGTAATTAGTTTCTTTTTCCTATTATATTTTGCAATTGTCCTATCTTGAATCCACTTTTCACCATGTTTATTTTTCTTAAACAGTTAGTCTAGGAATAAGTTACTTTGAATCGTTCATCACTTGTCCTATGAACAGATCTTATTAATCTGAAAAAACTTTGTGCCAGTGGAGGACTTGTATCCATTGGAATTAGTTATCCCAAAAAAATCGGGATAGAATCATCTCTGTGTGGGATTGATTCAAAGACTTTCTGGTTATATGTTTTCCTTCTGTTGATTTCCTTGTAGTTTTTCCAGAAACCTACAAACCATGTCGTCAACAAATGGCTCTAGAAGGATGTCCATTGTGAAATATGTCACGACAAAATAATAATAAAACTCCTCATCCGATATCACCCATAATTATTAGGAGACACGTTTAATATTCTACATATGCAACTCATCTTGCAGAGGGCCAGTCACCCATCCCAACCACCCTTGTTTTAGAATGGTCCACTGCAAGATCCGAAAATTGTTTTACACCACCCAGTAGTGGAATCATTCATTAGAGGAAATTTCAACTCAAAATGAGCCTTTTAACTTTAACTCAAATTCCATTTCATCATGCGTTAGCCAATGAAATTGCTTTAAATTTGAAATACTGTATATGTCTTAAACAATTTTTTAATATAAATTTGGGGATAGGTATCATAAAAAAAACTACTTTTTTTGTTTGTATTTTCGACATATCTCCCTGTTTTTTTACTCAAATTTTGATCGTGAGAGCTCGTTGGATGTGGAATTAAATTTCGCATCCAACGAGTATCCACTCGGCATACTTTTGACGGACCTCGCTACCCGAAAAACAAGAAATACCTGAAAAAATGTGATGACGATATCATCATCATGTTTTTTCAGGTATTTCTTGTTTTGGGGGTAGCAGGGTCCATCAAAAGTATGCCGAGTGGGTACTCGTTGGATGCAAAATTTAATTTTGCATCCAACGAGCTTTCCCAATCAAACTTTGAGTAAAAACACAGGAAGATATGTCGAAAATACAAACAAAAAAAANCTTCCTCCAAAATTAATAAATATTATTTTATTATTTTAACTATTATTTTATTAATTTTTTTAGGAGGCCCATTTTGAGGTGAAATTTCCTCTAATGACTTTCAAACAGTGGATAAAAAACACTAACGACATTGCTGCAAGGGTGGAACTAGGAACTGAGACAGTTCGAAGTCTCATAAACATTTTGTCTACTTCTCGCTTTACTCTTACTTCCCTTACTCGAAATATTACTAGGAGAGACCCCTGAAGTCCAAGTTAGTCCATGCTTAGAAACTACAGAAAAAGCCCCAGAAGATCCACATCTTGATGATCAGCTTGGTAGAGTACCACCACCTACACCACCTCCTTCATATCCATCTTCATCAGAAGATTTCTCAAATAATGAAACTTCCTTAGAATCTTCAGAAGATCCACCAGAGAGACCGATGGAAGACTACCTTAACAGACCTTGGCTTGACTTAGACACAGTCCTTATCCCTAAACATTTACATAACTTTCCTAAAAAACATGAGAAGTGTCTTCCCAAGTTCAATCGAGACAATAGGATCCCTACGGAAGATCATATCAAGAATTATATGCAAGCTATCAAATAGAGGAATGTAATTCATGAGGATGTGGTGTGTAGATTATTTCCTTACTTTTTTTAGGGTCAAGCATCAACTTGGTAGTTTTCTTTAGAAGCTTCTTCTATTAATTCTTGGAAACAATTTGAGGCATTATTCCTCCAGAAGTTTGGAGATGATAGTACCCCAGAATACCTTGTCATAGAATTTTCTTCTCTCGGGATCAAATCAAAAGGAGTCAAATATTTCAATCAAAGGTTTTCCTATTTGAAGAACATGATTCCTATCACTGTCCTTCCTACTGAAAAATTGTTAAAAACCTACTATATTAAGGGTTTACCTACGACTATATCCATGTGGGTCTTGCATGCTGATAATACTACTCTTCAAGTGGCCTTTGTGGAGGCTGTTATAGTAGAAAATAATATGTATGGTATTAAAGATAATCCTGATCAAGAACCAAACCATCCTTCTACATCCAGGAGAAGGAAATAGAATGTCCCTAAACCCACAACTCTAAACAAATACCCTTATGAAATGGATAACATTAAGAAACTATTACAGAATATTTCAAATGACATGGTAGATCTTACAAGAGCTAGTAGTGATAATCAGGTGAAAAATAGAGGTCAAGCAAGGCCACCACTTAGAAGACCTTACCAGACTCCACTGAATCAACCTCCTTCAAAACCTAGGGATACACTCACCTCTGATGAGATTTATTCTATCTTTAAAGTACTAACTTCCACGCCTCAAACTGTGCATAATGATACTAGACAGGAAGCTACGAAAACAATGCCTCTTGCTGATGATCATGATCCATGTGTGAATACTATTAATTGTTTTTCAGATCTACCAATGGAAGAAGAAGAAGAAGAGGAGGAAGATACATAAGTTGTTTTTGATCTGCAACATTCATACAACACAATAAGTAAAGTCTAACATCACAGGACACTCCATGAACAACATATGCACAGGGAATAGGTAAAACATTCCCGATAAAAGAAAAGGTAATCCCCGAAGTCGGATATAATTTGGTAGACAATTTAAAGAGGGACAAAGCTAATGTCTCTTTGTTTGAACTTCTCAAGATACCATCCATTAGATAAAATTTACCTAAGAATATGGTATTAAATAAATCTAGAGAAGCTCAGAATCATAACCTAGAAATTTGCACAAAGCTTGAGTCCCAAAATTCTGGTAAAAAAAGAGTCCCACTTTTCTTGCTGACTTTTGAAATTTTTAACAGAAGCCTCCACTATTGCATGATCGATTCAGGGGCATCTTAAAATGTTATTCATGTCTTTGTATGTAGAAAGTTAAATATAAAGTGGGAGTCTTTTCATACACAACTAGTGCAGTTAGACAGATCTAGGGTAAAAGTATTAGGGGAGATAAAAAAATTCCTTTTAACATTGTTTGTCGATCCTAGAATACATCATACAGTGGATATTGTAGTAGTTGATGTTCCTGAAACATATGGTATGTGGCTAAGTAGAGACTAGTCTGAGAAACTGAAAGGATATTTTTCTATGGATTGGTCCCATTTGTGGCTGCCATATAATGGGAGCCCTAATCAGATCAAGATCAATAGAGATCCTCTCATGAAGCAGACAGTCATGGATCTTAATGATTTGAGTGACCCAACAGCCTTCGTGAACACATCCATTAAACACTACACCCTTGAATCTTACTTTGGTGATTTTCCCACTGACACTTCTTCAAATTAGAATATTGGTAGACTGTTAGAAATCGACAATTGTAAAGTTATTCCATTTTCTAGTGAAATTGTACATAATGTATATCATGTTAATACAAATTTTAGATTAGATTTGTCATCATGGGAACTTTTTTTTATGGATCTAAGTCCAAATATGGTTCCAGTGTAGGTTGTGTACTCATCGATCCCAAGGGTGCCAAATAGATGATCAATTGTAGAATAGAATTTGAGTGCACCAACAACATTGCTGAATACAAGGCCTTGGTACAAGGGCTCAAGAAAGAAATAGACTTGGGATCTAAAATTATTCAATGTAATTGGGACTCTGAGATTATAGTCAAACATGTGAGAAATTAGATCCATTGTTTATCCCCCCTTCTTTTGAATTATCAGAAATTAATAAGGGACATGACAAGCTCATTTAAATCCTTTAACATTAAATCTATCCCAAGGTCGCAAAATTTTTATGTAGACCTTTTACCAAATACTACATCTAGGCTCATTCCACCCGAAGGCCTTGCTCCTGATACCTTTTCCATCGAAATTATGTACAGGCCTTCCATACCCGATAATGTAACTAGTTGGAAGATATTTGATGATGATGTCCAGATATTAGGCTTCCTCATAGCTCACGACACATTCAAATACTTTTCTATAGATGAAGTCAAAAATGAAAAGTCTCTGTCTGAAAATACCTTTCCTTCTAATTTGATTCCTAAATCAGTCCTTAATTTAGAGAGATTCTATGATTTGCAAGACAAGTTCAAACGCAATCCAAATTTCAAAACACATAGTTCTACTCTAAATTGTAAGACTGTTAATATGTGTAATGAGAAAAATTGTTATCTTATTAATATAGGCCTTGCTTGTTCTCCTGAAGAGGAGAGAGATTTAGTGAAATTATGCAAAGAATACAAGGATGTTTTCGCATGGAATTATGATGACCTCAAAACCTTTGATTGTTCCATTATGCAACATAACATACCCCTAAATCTTGATGCAAGACCTTATAAACAAAAGCTAAGAAAGATGCATCAAAGTCTCTAACCATCCATAAAAAAATAGCTTAAGAAGATCTTGAAAGCCAGAATTATATTCACTGTCAGACACATGCAGTGGAGTTCCAACTTGGTTCCTGTCCACAAGAAGAGTGGAGAAATCACTAGTGGAAAATGAGAGATTAGTGACCAAAAAAATGACCAAAATCCGCATATCAATGACCACTTTTGGTTTGGTGATCGATGGTGGCTAATTTATGGTCTTTTATTACGCGACCAAAATTGGTCATTTTTATTTTGGTCATTTATAGCTTGTCGGTTGGTCATTAATTTGGTCATATATTTGGTCATGTATTTGAATCAATGACCAATTATATGACCACATTTATGACCAAATTAATGACCACATTTATGACCAAATTAATGACCACATGACAAGCTAGAATATAACCAAATTTGGTCGCGTAATAAAAGACTATAAATTAGCCACCAAAACTATTTTTTGGTCATTGATATGCGAATTTTGGTCATTTTTTTTGTCATTTATATATCATTGTTTGGTCACATATCTCTCAATTATTGGTCACTAATTTAGTCATTTTTAGTCGCTTTATGTGTGGTCATTATATTTTAGTAGTTTGAATGGTGTCCATTATTAATCAATATAAATATTTAATATGATATTATGTTTAATTAAAAAAAAGAATCATACATTTATTCTCATCTAATATACTTGTGAATTATGCAATGTCACATTATAATTAATTATAACACTTGTAAATAATATCTATTACACATGTAAATCATACAATGTCACATTAATTAGTTAATAATTACAACATTGATACATAACATAAAGTACAAACATATATATAAGTTTTAAACCACAAATTATATTATATGAGATGTCAAAAGTATTACAATAAATATGAGTTTTCTCAAATACTCATATTAATTTCCATATAACTTTACAGGAAAATCATCACATTTCAAAATATTACAATGGCTAAACCATCATACTTGCACTTGGCTACAAAACCATACTTAGATCCCACGTCAACAGCTTCAAAACCATACTCAGCACTAAACCATACTTAGATCCCACATCAGCAGCTTCAAAACCACACTTAGTAGCTTGAAAGCCTTAACATCGAGTTCTTCATACTGAATGGCAAATCTTCAATAGCAGGCTCTTCATAATCAATGGCCCACTTATAAGTTAAGCTCACTCCTGCAAAATCCAATAAAAAAATATCACTTGTAAAGTAGAAAAACAATGAAGCAAATGATTTATCTTGTTCAAGAGCTAACAACAATAACCAAGATCATATGTAAAATAATAAAATCTAATCTAACAAATTCAATTTAAGAATTGGTTAAAATTAAACTTGAATGGATAAATCTACAACTATTTAGTACCTAAGAAAAGTAAAACTCAACTCTAAACCAGGAAATGGATTTCAACAGGAAAGATAATCAACGAATCCACAAAACAATTATGCTCGACTGCATAGGTAGAAACCTGGATACATAGTGCAATCTGTGAAGGAGTTCACCCCTATATGTCATGTGGTTAGTGAATGGCATGACAACTATGGAAACTAATGAATGATTTAGAACCCCATCAAACTATTGTGATGTTATACTCAACCACCAGTATAATCAAAACCCATCAAATAGCATCAACATTCCCGATTTCCTACATACCTACATTGTCCTTGTTTCAAACATATATTTGTATATAAACAAACGAAAATTATAAAAAGTTCTTTTTAACTTGTCAGCCTCAAAGTGTTCATGACATAGTTCAGGCATCAAGCCAACAACCATCATATTTTACCCTCTATATCTATATATAATCAAAAAAAATCATGAGTTTTTCTTTCCTGGACTCTAGACTCTGGAAAATTCACTTTATATTCACTCAAAAAATTTCATGAATTTTATCTATATATACATATATATTCTAGTGACATGCCATATCAACACAATGACATTCATACATGAACCACACCCATACAACCTAGCCACTTTGGAATAAAATCATATATACTAGTATATGCAAAAAAATACTTCTATGAATTATAATCACGAATCTAAAAAGAACTACTGCTTGTTATTTTTTTTCCATTTGAACTCATTTGGCATGTTGGATAGTCAGGTTTCCTAATGGTAAAAGACTTCTAGGAATGTAATATCTGCATACCAGTGGTAAAATTGTTTGAAAT